>CABFPE010000090.1:1674061-1685416 GCA_900660155.1 Hofstenia miamia
CTGAGATGGTGATGTGGACTCAACCATCATTGCAGAAGAGGAGGAGCTGTGTTGTGGAGATCGGCTTCGGGCAGGAGCCCATGGAACAACTGAAGAGGAAACATCATACTGCCCAGTCACCTAAACAGTGATGGTTAATACCCAAGTACTTAATTAACGTAACTAGTTAATAAGAAAGAGAAGTTTGATGGATCAACAAATGGGTAACACCTCACCCGCAGTTTACTAAGCATCCCTTAACAGTGATTAGACACGGCGTAACAAGCCAGGTGGAGGATGTTACATTAATATATATGTACTATGATTGTTTTAGGCAAAAATTTCTTGAGGAATGGAAACATCTGTGCCTTGTTGAGGGGGAATATTCCCCTAGCCCCCCCTGGGTGCACCTCTATGTGGGATATTAATTATTTTGAATACTTTAAGTGAATTCACTATTTGCTTCCATTTGTTTTTTGTACTTCAAATCACCATACTGGTTAATGTAGGCTTTTTATCCACACTACTAAATGTATAAACCACACTAAATTTTTTCAATATATTTTTGCCACATCCATTGTGTTGCCAAATGATTTATTACATTTTTATCTGTATTCTTCAGTATTTATGAGGGTACTTTTTATTTATCTTGGCTTAAAAAAAGTGGCTCTATTAACACTAGAAATGGGATGGTAGGTCAAAATGACATGTAAGCCATTTTTGTTCACTTCATTACTCATTCTGCACAAACACTTGCAGATACATATACTGCTAATTATGTTGATAATCTCATTGAATTGGCTATTAATAGAAATTTTGTTTCTATTCAATAATTTTTGCATTTGAAACATCAGACTTAAATTTTGTGTCAAGGAGTACTTGCTGTTCTAATGTAAATTTCTCAATCTTGTGATGTGGAAGGAAATTTTGACAAAGAAGCAGAGCTTGTATGTGTACCAGCTGAGTACATTATTTGAAAATGGATCATGACTTGATTTTGCAATAGTAAGTTGGAGATGATAATATTGGAGTTAAATCCAACTTTGTTGCAGAAGTAGCAATGAGTTCATGATTGTTTTGTTATTAAATCTGAACTAGAGCTTGCAGAAAAAATTAAATTGTTGAAAATTTGGATAGCAGATTGCATATATCCTTAATACAAGAATGAATAAGATGGGAAATATTTTTGCACATATTGTATTCAAAGAAACATATTGAGCCAAAAAGCTTCATTCTCTTAACCAACTAATGATCTGATCAGTTCTGTGGTTTGGTGCCATCAATAACTTATTCAAATTATAGCAACACACTAACTAGAAAAATTGAACACTTTACTCATAGTTGTGAAGGAGCTGGGTCATGTCATGCCAGCTGTGTAGGTCAAGTCCACCCTGAATATTTTATGTTGTAGTAATTTATGTCCTTATAATTTTCTGAACATATTCACTACAGCCCCACTCAAAATCAAATAGTCCCAGTAAGTCCATGAGAATTGATGGTCCTATAAAAGAGTACTTTCTCCAGGCTAGGCCAGATAATTAAAAAATATGGTAGGCTGACCAGAGCCTGAAAAATGCAGTAAATTTACAACTATAGATTCACAATACAATTTTTTATTTGTGTGTACAGAGCACATGCCAAACATATATAGGAAATAATTTGAAGTTTTTCAAGTTGAATGCTTTTTAATATTTTAATACTCTTTAAAAATATTAACTACTCTTAATTCTATTACATTTAACAATATATATATTGAAATAAATGCAGACATTTACTGAAATTACTTACAAAGAGGCAGATAAATTATACAGAAATATTTCAGCAATCTTTAATCTGGTGCTGAAAATTACTTAAACATATTTTATTTTCATAATTTGGGTTCTTATAAACTTCCAAGCCATATTATATCATTCATCAATAATATTTTGTTTCCAAGATTATTATTCACCATTGTATTTTTAGTAATGTACAACAATTTAATAAAAATGAAATCTATTTCAAAAGTATTTTATTTAGTAAGAAATTAAATATCCAAAAATATTTTTTTCAAAAATTCTATTGAACTGATTTGAATTGATGCTTAATATATTATCAACAGCAGCCCTGTAATTATTTATACATAATTGAGAATAATTGAGTTTAGTGAAATAGTGTAGTTTGAAAATTGAGGTTGGTGATAAAAATTTAAGCCTTGAATAATAACTACACATTAAATTTAATTTTCCATATTGAATTGACTACATATTTGTCAGCAGCAAAAATATGTGCACATATCATTATTATTCTTGACCTAATGCTTAACTTCCAATTTACAAGTAGTCATAAACTGTTCATAGTAGTACTATATTACAATCCTGCAAGTCTAGTAGTCCATCAAATATTTTCACTTTGATGCTTAGGAAGCTTAATAGAAGTTATGTTATGCTGCTTTCATATAATTACAACATTAATAAGTAATGTTTTCCAAAGGCTTAGTTTAATCAAATATTCAAGCATATCCAAAAAATATTACCTATTTTCAAAAACTCAATATGGCATTAGGGAGAATTTCAACAGTTATGTATTCATCTACACAAACAAAAATGGCAAAATTGATGGCTAAAAATAAGTTACTATTGCACTGTTGAACATCTATAATCCATCAAATTTTATAAACACTAGCATTTTAATAAAAAAACTGAAATGCATAGTATATATATAGAGATTTTTCCTTCTCTGTACAGCATTTCTAATTATAACTCCTTGTCAGTACAAAATCGTTAACATAAGCCTTCTGTGTATGGAAATAATTTTGCCTCCTTCTGTGTACACAAAGTATTATTACAATGAATTGTAAATAAATTTATAGTGTATAAATGAAATGAAATAATTTATTTAAACTTATTATATGATATACTTATAGAATGAAATTAGTCACAAGTATGAATTATAAAAAATTTATTCATATATACAAAATTTAAGCACTACAACTTCCTTTTAACACTGTTTCATAAACATCCGTCAAATCACAAATATTTGACTCAATATATTCATTTTCAGCAGTTTGCAAAGTATGTGCAGTCTGTGCCAAATGTGATTGCTTGATGGAATCTGATAAACAATCATTTTGCAATATTTCTTTTTCCCAAAATCTACAGACTGATGTGGGGTTGAAATTGTAACCTTTGTAAACAGAAAACAATTGTTACATTTTTTTCACAATTTGCACTGGCCTCATTGTACAGATTCTATCTTGCTTGTTCCCAAAAACTAATGTTTGCTCTTCATGCAATTTCCTGAGCATCTTCATGTATGAAACTTCTGTTGCTGATGCTTTAATGCATACTGGATATTGTTAACCTGTTTTGTGGTTTGCCTTTGTCAAGACATTGCCTTCTTCTAGTATATTTAATTCAACAAAAGCGAGGGACAGAAGAGGCCCTCTTTGGCAATTTAATCTAGCATGCAAATTAAAGAAAACCAAAGCTTGTATATAATTGTAACTTTTGTTAATTTTTTTCCAATGAACCAATCTATTCAATTCTGGTAAAGCTTGCATAAAGAATTCTTCATCTGACCAATCTGTCCTTTGTATTGAAGATGTTTGTAATTGTTCATCAAGCATTACATCAATTTCTGGTAAAGCTTGCTTAAAGAATTCTTTGTCTGACCAACCTGTCATTTTCTTACAAATGATTCACAAAATGTCAAATTCTGCTTTATAATCTTTTGCTTTGCCACATGTAATCAAAATTGCGTGAAACATGATAATTTACATCAAATTACAAATGTAAAATGACACCATATCTGAATTTTTAATTAAGAATTTTAAAATGTACAAGGAAGGAAAATAGAGCAATAACTTTTACACAGAAGGAGGAATAATAAATTGCCAAAAAAATGTTTTCAAAAAATCTTAAAAACTAATTTTTTTTCATCTCAATATGTTTAATGTGCATTCCTAAAATATTTATTATTTCAACTTTATTTACAACTATCAGAGGGATTCCTTCTCTGTACTATGAAAATTTTTGTCTGGCTCCTTCTCTGTACACTCAATGACCAATTTTCATAGTACAGAGAAGGATTTATATATATATATAATATAGTACTAGAATAATTACATTTTTTTCAAATAGCAGAAAACAAAACAAAGTCCTATATTCTACAAGTTAAGTCCTCAAAGGTTGCAATATGAAAAATCTAAAATAATTGAAAATCATTAACCCACTATTTTTCAATGCACAACCTAAGCTTTCATGCTGATCTAAGGGGAGAACCCTGCAATTGTATGAGTTGGAAAAGTAAAAAAAAATTATGTGCATTAGCAGCACTGTAAGCAGATTCTGCTGAATTCAACATCTGGAAGGAAAACCACAATTACTGTTCTGAAAATTATGAAAGATCACCTGGTGGTGTGGTGGCAGCAGCTGCAATAGACATATGATATAAATTGATAGAAAAATATAAAATCAGATACACAACAATTCTTTCCAATGGAAATGTGAGATTATAGATAAATTCTTTTGACCAAAAATTAATATGTTAAAATATGCTTAAGAAGAGCACTTCATGTTTTAAAGAAAAAAGGATAGTTGATTGTGGGAAAGGTCACCTTATTGATGGGAAAATTGTAAGACTGCAAATATTATGGAAGGGTAATTGCAAATTATAGTGATAGTGTTGAAAATATGCAGCCTGTAATTATGGCAACACTATTTAATAGTTGTTTAGTTGATGAGGATTCAAGGCACAAATGCTTCCCAACTGAGCTATAACATATGGAAACAAACCTGACCCACACAGCAAAAAACTTGGGACTGAACTGTCACAGGATATTAGCACAATTTAAGTTGCTGTGTATAAGTGAACCAAGTTTGTTCAGTAGATGCATGCTTGGTAAGACTCAGAATGCAAATGACCCAGATAACAATTTAAGGTCAAAACAATGTTGTTTTGTGTTGTTATGTGGTTGTTTTTTGTATCAAAAACAAGGTTGTTTTAACATTAAAATAGTACCATTTTATTAGTCCAAACAATGGTTTTCTTTTTGGTTGTTTTTTATTAATAAAAAAGCAATATTTTGAGGTCATAACAATGTTCTTTTATGTTGTTCAAGAATTGTTTTAGCATTACTTTTATATGCAATTCATCAAATTTATATTGCTAGCTGTTCAAACATTGCTGTTTAAATAAACACAATCCCAACAAAGGGCAGAAAAATATCTTTGATGCACTGTTACACACATTTGGTAGAACTTTAAAAGAAAGTCATGCTTATAAATGATAACAATTAGTATAAAAATCTGCCAAATTTAACAAAAATTTAACATTTTAAAATTAAGTACGACTTTGAAATAGCACTTTCTTAAATCATGAAAAATCTCTTTTGCTCAACTTTTTTATTTAACAGTTAATTTCAAGGTTTCCAAATATTCATGAATAAATTATTTTGAAAATTTGCTTACCAGGCATATTTTAATTTTTCACAAATTTAAAATTTGGAAAATTTGGTCACAATTCATTTCTTTATATTAAAAGTATCTAGTAATCAAAATCATGAAGTGAGTTAAATTTGCAATGAACTTCTCACTGATTGATTATTGCAAAAATTGCAATTGATGCTGCCAATAGGACCACCAATGGGTCACTGATTGCATCAGTGGTCACTAATACCACATGTTTTCCACAAACAGTCCACTGATGATGGCCAATATTATATTATGAATTGTAATGTATAACAGGGAATAATTTGGTTGAGTTAAGGTCACATTTGGAATTGTGTAGAGCATATTATTCTTAAGATGGAAAACCTTCCTGCTAACAATTGAATTTATTTTACATTGGCTGGCATACTATTATTAATAATATTAATAGATAGCAAAAAATGTGGTTGGTCAGCTTGAATTTTAAAATGTTGCTCAAATTAGTATTAACAGTTGTCATTATGATGTTAATGGTTGATGAAACAACCAAAAGTATGAAACAAATATAAACAACATAAAAAACCAAAATTTTTATCTAGGGAATTCCTAAAGTCTGTAATTAGCACAAGTGTCCTAAAACAAAGCTGACTGTACTGGAATGTGTGAGCCATGTTTTGGGCTCACAGGCAGTTAATTCAGTCAGAGACTACTATAAAAAAATATTCATAGACTGGAAACCAAAATTCTGTGTGCCAAGTTTAGGCATAATTGGCATACTTGCAAATCTTTTCATTTTGTTATGTAAAATTAATTTATCCACGAACACACAACAAATTGTCAAAAACAGTATGAAATATAAATATTAAACTAAAAACTAAAAAAATCACTATTATAAATGATTTACAAAATTCAAAAAATTATTCAAACTAACCTAGTAGGAGGTGGTAAATGTAGCCTAATGATGAAATTTTTCACTTTTTTCTAACCATTGAATTTCCTGATTTTCCTCTGAATACTTTTACCAGGCACAAAATTATTCACAAAACAGCCTTTAATCAAATCCATTGAAAAATTTGCAAATTGTTTTCAAAAAGTAGCCATAACTTGAATGACAATTGCTGCATTCCAAATCAGATATATCAGCAATCTTTGCATCTTTTAAATACATGTACATATCAGGAGCATTCTAGAATGCTTTTTCTATGTTTATTATGTAGCAAAAAGGCAGACAATAAAGTTATTTCATGATTAGTTGCGTTTTTATGTATTCAATAGAGTAGTGTTTCTGTTGCTTTTTTTACAAATTTGTTTTTTCAAGGTACCTGTTTCATGTCTTGCAATGCTACTTTTTTATTCCTTGTCACACTAAAGTGAACATTGGCATATCCATTGCTCATAAGACTTGATTCAGAAATATAGATAAATTCTTTTGTAGATTGCTGAAATTGATGCTAAAATTTGAACTAAATCCAGGTCACAACCTAGTTTTTCGCCCAATCTTAAAAAATCCTTGAAAAATATATTTTGAAAGATCTTTCAAAAGTTATTTCTGTAGTTTTATAGCCATTCATGTTGGCTTCTTATATATAAAATGGTGAAGTTCTAACTAGTATTGTGTGAGATTATTGCTTCAAAATCTTTGATTTTATTCATCTAGAATTCACCATGGAATATCCAAAGACATCATTTTTTATAGCTCTTCAATGTGTATCCATATACCAAATCTGAATGTTTTTGAAGAAAGAATAAAAAAAACTTGATTTTGTATGGTTCTCACATTAAACAACAGAAATTAAGAAAATATCTATATTTAGAGTTGCTTTGTAAAATATAAAATATTTTTTACCACATAGAAAACATGTGGTAAATTATGAAATCAAAGATTATTAAATTGAAAAGTTGAATATCTTTAGCCACTTTTCATGGAAAAACTTGCACAATTTCTGAAAAAATTAAAAACTATGACTCATCAATGTTGTGGAGAACTATAGATACTTTACAATGCCATAAAGTAATGACAAGATCCATTTTACTTTTTATATTTTTTCCATTCTTCCTTGTAATTTGTTCAATTTAATTTTTGTTCAATTGTTTTAAATGTATGACAGTTCATGATGGAAATCTAAATGAGATCTCCAATTTCTGTTTTTGCAAGAGTGCATCTGATGTTGGAAAACTATAGATGTGTTGCCACTATCAACATTTTATCAGCAGATTTTAGTTGAAAATACAATTATTTTGGAGTTGCAATAACATTCCTGCTATTAATTTTTTATCAGATGTCAAATTATCATCTGATAAAAAATTCATAATGGGAACAATTTTTTAACTCCAGTTTGATGGCAAGGTAGGGTGAAATAATTCAACTTTCATTGCTAAACCAATTATAGTGAGCACTATGATAGGATATTTTTGAAAAAACTTGAATTCCTCCAATATGGTTTCTCAACTTAATTGCTTTAGCAACTAATTTTGTATCATTTGCACATCACCTTGTTTACATTCTAAGACCACAGTTAGAATACATGATTGGTACCAAGAAATGTGTCATAATCATGTCACAGTGCTAACTATCTTGGTAGTTAGACATGTGATTTTACCAAAATGTGACAGATTACACTTGATCAATCACATAGGCTAACCATAGCCTTACTTACAATTTTGAAAACTGATAAATCTCCAAATAGCATCTGTAAATGTACATAATAAAAAATAATATACATGCACTATGTAAAAGAAAATTTTCTTTTCAGAAAATGGATATTACTGTCTTGTTGTAGTACAATCAATATTATAAAATTTTTAACCCAGCCAAGATTTTACACAGATGAATATTTGTTTTAGAATTCATTCCTTAACACATTTGCAAAATTGCTTTAGGTTTTTAATTTTAAGAAATTATCAATATTTAAAATACAAATCTAGTGGTCCCTCCATTATCCCAACTTGGTCTCTAAAAATTGCTCCAGATATAATAGCTGAGCCACTTTCATACATTATAAACACATGCATTAGACATTAAACTTTTACTGACCAATTAAAATTGGGAAATATTACTCCATTATTTAAAAAAAATGACAAAAAAATGCTTGAACTATAGACCTATTTCTATTACATCAAAAATTAGTAAGGTTTTTGAAAGACTTCTTCTTAATCAAATTAACAAACATTTATGTAAACATAATCTGTACTCTCAAAATCAATATGGTTTTTATAAATATATTTCTACTGAAAATTGAAGAAATAGCATAAATATTGATGAGTGCTCAGCTGTTGCATCCCTAGATTTATCAAAATCATTTGACTCTATTGACCACCAATATTAATTAAAAATATAAAAATTCTTTGCTTTTCAGACAAATAAGCAGCTATCTCCATAATCATAAACAAAGAGTTAAACTAAATTGAATTATCTCTGACTGGATTTTTATCAAAAATGGTGTTCCACAATGAACAATTTTGGGACAGTTACTATTCAATATGTATGCAAATGATTTGAGCAATCATACCAAATGTAATGTTATACAATATGCTTATGATACAATGCTATTTAGTTCACATAAGTCTCCTTAAATTGCTATAAAAGTTCTAAAGGAAATTGCACTCTTCTTGCACAATATTTTAATTCACTAAAACTAAGAATAAAACCACCTAAAACTCAATTTTGCTTAATTAGATCTAAATCTAACAATAATTCCACAAATAGCTCACAATTTAAATTGAAATTTATTGACACATACATAGAAAAATTAATTCTTTTAAATATTTAGGTTAATGCTTAAACTAAGTTCAGGGTAATTTTATTACTCCTAGAACAACTAGAATAGGATTTTGAGCTCAAATCAATGAGGAAGAAACTGATATTTTGTGACTTTTCCACATTTTTTAAGTAGTTTTTGTCTGCATAATATGGGAATCATCATAACTTTGCTTAGCAATATTCAACAAAAATAGCAATAGTCTAAGTTTGGGGTAAATTTGTTAACCCAAAAGAAATCATCTTAAAACACTTGCCTTGGGATGATTCCTAGTTATTTAAAGAAATGCCATGCTTGAAGAACCCTAATGCTATAATTTCATGAACATTATATTAATAATAATTTTGTTTGTACCCAGAAAAACAACTATATTGTGAAATTCTTTTTTTAGTTTTGGTATACTATGATTTTTTTGCATAGTTTAGTGGTGATGTCAAGAAGGCAATCTGTGAGAAAAGCTATGTCAAGCCTAGGATTCCAGGAATTTGAATTTAATATATATGCAAAAAATCAGAGCAAACAAAAACTAAAAAGAGTGAGAATTTCCCAATTTAGATGTTTTTTGAGTAACAACTAAAAGAATTTCAATAAAATTTTCATGAAATAATAGCACTAGGGTTTTTCAAGCATAGCATTACTATAAAAAACTAACAATCATCCTAAAGCAAAAGTTTTAAGCTGATCTCTTTCTGGGTAACAAAGCTACCCCAAACTTAGACTATTGATGTTTTTGTTGTATCTTAGTAAGTAAAGTTAGGATGATTCCCATATTATACAGAAAAAAAGTACTTAAAAAATGTAGAAAATTAAAAAATTATCAGGTTCATCTAATTTGATTTAAGCTTAAAATCTGATTCAAGTTGTTCTTGGAGTAACAAAATTACATCACACTTTGCTTAACCATTAAATTATGGAAACCTACTCTATACCAACATAAATCAACAACTTTTGATTAAATTCAATGTGCAAATAAAATGGGCTATAAAAATAGTAGTTAATCATATATATAGCCGAAATACAGAAATTAAGAAATTATCAAAAACTTTTCTAAATCCACAATGCATTATTTATAAAAACATATTAACTACTTTCTTTAAAATATATTGAATAATATTGTTACATACCATAAATCCAACTTTCCATCCTCTAAAATATTGCCTGGACATAATCATAGACCTCTAAAAATTAAGCTTATTCAATATAACAAGAAAATAATGAAAAAGTCATTTCTCAACACATCAATAAATATATGGAATAATTTACATAAATTTATAGAGCAAATATATAAATTAAGAGTATTCAAGAACAAAATTAAAAAATTCTTCTGTAGTTAAAAACAACTTTAAATATGGATATTTCATTTCATTTCATAATACATTTGATCTCTTGAAGGAATTCATTCCATTGTATTATTGAAATGAAATGAAATATCTATATTTAAAGTTGCTTCTTACAGTATAAAATATGCTTTCAAATCTAAATAGCAGCAAACAATAGAAATAAAGGAAGAGAATAAATACAAAAAAACACATACATTAATTTACTCAAATAAAATTTATTTTTAAAACTCATTACAAAACCTACCAGATCACCAAATTCTTTATCAAATTTTAAACCCATTTTAGGCTCTAATGAAACCAATACTTTATAAGTATTTTCATTAAAAATGATTTCAACATTTTTATCAGTATTATCTTTTGATCCATGACCATTTGCTAAATTTTATTATTTAAGTATGCTGATATATCTTTGTACTGATAAATACCATCAGGAAATAAAATGTTTGTCCAAGTAATAGCCTCATCATGGTAATATTCAATTTTGTTGTTCTTATATTCCTCAGAAATGTTGTACCAAGAGTATGACATATTGTAGCATCATCCAAAAAGGCAACTAAAAGCTGAATAACGTCGAATGATTATCAATTGAAATTAATTGTAAAAAATTTAGTTAATGAACTTTAGTTTATTTTTGTAAAATGCAACTAAGATTTAATATTGGTCAAAATAAGAAACTTGTTAGCCGATCAAGAGGTAATTGACAAATTAAATTGAGCAAACTAATGCTTACGTATGAACAGCCATATTGGCAGATGAATCATTTGAATTTTAAAATCGGCAGGTACTTTTTGTAGAAATTTTATAAATAGCTTTGATTCAACCATAATTTTGATGAACAATAAATTCTTCGGAGTTTATTTAATTTTCATTTCT
>CABFPE010000090.1:1712192-1734480 GCA_900660155.1 Hofstenia miamia
TGGCAATTACAGATTATTTAATAGTGAGCTGAGAGATAACAATGAAAATGAGAGTTTGTATTTTCTGAATTGAGATAGAAATTAAGCAAGTGAAACAAATAGGGTAGCACCAGTCAATAGGTTAAGCACTTTACTTCTGGATGTTTCGCTTCAGCTGGAAGCCACAGGAATTGGTCATCTTGGATCTTACCTAAAGTAGTTTTGTTACTTGGATGAATTACCAATGTTACATCTATATTTTATAAATTCTATGTTATTCCAATGATTCTACATTAGTAATAGCTTTCAATCTTACTAATTCATCAATTAACTGAACAATTTCATTATAAATTTGAGCACTGTCATTTCCAGGATTTTTAGAAGAAGTAAGTAATTCCAAGTGATCCATTAATTGTGAAGGATCATTGTAGTAGAAAACACTTTAACCCCTAATTATCTTTTTAACTTTTTGATTCTTGCAATTACCTGTAACTTCAGCAAGTTTTACAAGATTCCTAAATACTCTCGTAGACTTTTCAGAGTATTTATCTTGTTTTTTAGTATATCTCTTTGTTAAATGAAGGATTGATCAATTGGCTTAAAAATAATTGGTTTTCCTTAAGGCATGCCATTTTGATCTACATATTAAGCTTCCAAAATATATTCTCTATATAATTTATCTATATCTATGAATGTAAGTTCAAACATGTTGTCATAAACTTTAAGAGGGAAAGACTTCTTTTTCTTAAGGTTAACCCTGTTAACTGTGGGTAGAATATATCTACTTCCTTCTCTATTTTTAAAAATATCTTCAATATATTTCCTGTATCTATCAAGTTCATCATTCTCATAGCTTATATCCTTTTATTTGTTTTCAAGTTCTATTCCTTCCAATTTTGTTAGATTTGTATTTATTTTTTTAGTAATTTTTTCTAAATTATATCCATTTTTCTTTATTGCATCATTAAAAATTGTGTGATATCCTTGTAGTTCTTCATCAGACATTGTTAGACAACTAAGCTCTGTAATTTGTGGAATTTCATAGAGTTGTGTCATATAATTTGGTATAGATTGAACTTTATGAGTTGTTTTTGAATGTTCCCCAACACTACATTCATCTTCAGACACTAGTTCATAATCTATAGACACAGGTTATGATGAATAAAAGTTTTTCCATTCACTCCTAATTTTTCTAAAGCATCTTGCTGATTTTCTAAACTTTCTTTAATAACAGATCCTTGATCTGAAATAGTTTTTGTAATAGGTTTGTAAGTTTCTTGTAAGTTGTACTGAACTTCATTTTGTTGGTTAATGTAGTCCCATTTTTGTTGTAAAATTTTATTTTCTTGCTTACTGACATCATCTTCAAGATTTACTAGTTTTCTATATTCATTGTAATCAATTTTTATATAATTAATTTAGAAAACGTTTTTTTAAAAGAGAACTTTTTGTCTCTTAATTATTAAAATACTGAACACTATTCTGTGTGTGTATATTACAAAGTTTCATTAAAATTTTTGTGTACTGTCTTTTTTTCTTTTTTTACAAACAGAAAGTCATAATTAGATAAACTTTCAAAAAGGTCTGGATTAAAAGAGTTATTCTTAGCAATTTAATGTTTGTCATGATTATCAACAGGAGTGTATAAAACCATGTGTGTACAATTTATTCTTATTTTCTTTGGAACATTGTAATAAAATTGTGAAATATATATTGCTGATATGTTATGGTCATCAAAGATAACTATTTTTCTACTTGTGGTTGAAGCATTGGTTCAGCATTCATTAGTGTTTTTTAGAAATTCTTCTGGTAATACTTCCAAAACCTTATAACCTACTTTATTTGATGTGCTTTTCATTATCTTAATTAGATTTTTTCTAGATGAAAATTTGGAGTATAAATATATAATTTATCATAATATACAAGAGGTCTCAAAATCATATCCATTAATAAATTAGTTTTCAACATCATGCCCTTCCACATATAAGCATTCTAAAGTCTTCTTATAAGAAATCCGAAACTCTTGATATTCAAAAAGCAATTGGCTATCTTCCAAAACCAAAAGGAGGTTTCACACTTCCAAATCATAAATATACTGGACCATTAATCCTTTACAGAAACAATTAAAAATAATGTAAAACCACAAAATCAAATTGATGCAGTTTCTAGAGAACATGATATATGTTATAACAAAGCTCAAAAAGGGGAGAAAAAAGTTCTCCTTAAAGCTAACTGGGATAAACAAATGTTGAATAATTTAAGAAATGTTAAATCTAAAAATTTTCATGAAAGATTTGACAAGTTACTAGTTTCAAATGTTAATGGTTCAAAACAAATGCTTGGGTTGGGTTTTGTTACAGGGATTTCCAAAGTAAACATTCAAAGTAAATTTGAACTTAAAAGAGAAGTCTCTTCTGCCAGAGGAAACCTTAGCTAATGAACTTTACAAACCTATTAGAAAAAATTTCATGGGAAGGCATGTAATTGTAATGCATATAGATGAAATTTGGTTTCCTGACTTAGTTGATATGCAAAATTTCAGCAGATGGAAATAAGGGTTATAAATATTTGTTTAATGATGCATTTTCAAAATATGGATGGATTATTCCTCTAAACAATAAGACTGGACCTACTGTTAGAGATGAATTAGAAACAGTTCTTACCAGAATTCCAAATTTTCTATGGGTTGATAAAGGAAAAGAGTTTTATAATAAAAATATTCAAGAACTATGTGAGAAATATAGTATAAAGATGTACTCAACAGAAAATATTGAAAAAATTCAATTTTTGAAAGATTTATTGGGACAATTAAAAACAAAATGTGGAAAGAATTCACAAAACAAAATCATACACAATATTTAGATATACTTCCTAAATTTTAAATAAATACAATAATACAAAACATATCTCTATAAAAATGACTCAAATTGAGGCATCAAAAAGAAAAATGAAGATGAAGTTTACAACAATTTATACAATGAGAGTAACCACACTATTACCCTTAAATCTAAATTAAAAGTAGGTGATAAAGTTAGAATAAGTAAACTTAGAAGGAAAGTTTTTGATAAAGGTAATACACCAAACTGGAATGAGGAAATATTTGTTATTGATAAATCAAAATTAACAGACCCTATAACATACAAATTGGAGGATTTAGCTGATGAACAAATAAAAGGATCATTTATGAAGAAGAATTGCAAAAAACTGATCAAGAAATATTCAGAATTGAAAAAATATTGAGAAAAAGAATGGACTTTCATGTGTTATGTGGTTCTTATAACTTTCAGTTAAATGATAGCACTTTCCTTTATATGTAGTATCAATATTATACATTTTCTTTCCTGAATAGCGTTTAATCTTATCATTCATTTTTTTACAAATGTTTTAATTTCTTATTCTTTCCATTTCTTACTTCTTCCTTTTCCATTTCACATTCATACACTATTGGTTTCTGTTTTGAATTCTTTTTATTCTGTTGTACACTTAAGAGATTCTCTTGATATTTATTTGGAAAATCCTTGATATATCCTTTTTCAATCTCTTCCAGCATTTTTTAAATATTTTGATGGTGAATCAATTATCAACGAAATTTTTGGTTTATATTTACTCTTCATTGAATATTTATTTACTTGATCTTAAATGCCAATAAGCCTTATTTCTAGACTATTACAAGTTGATTCAATGTAAATTTTATTTGAATTTTCAAATTCTACTTTATATATCTTTCCTTCTTTATAGTCACTATTAAACTTAGCATTACATAATTCGAAATGGGCCATTAGATGATTTTTAAATTCATTATGCATATGTGATAGGCTTAAGTGAATATATTCAAACTTTAGTTGTTCTAGATAAAGCAGTTCATACTTCATTTTTGTCTATCACATTTACATCATATATATTATAAGGTTCATTGATGTCACATCCTTGAAATTTATATACTGTTAGACAAAAAGAGGGGATACAATTCTTTCTGAAGTCATCAATAGTAAATGTTAAGTCATTATTTAATTTAATGTATTCATTATGTATTTCTTCAGTTTTAAATTCCATGGCATTAAATATCTGTTGCTCTTTCTTATTATTTGTAGCCATTACAGGCATACCTTCACATATTTCATATATTTCAATGCTATTATTATATTTGAATTTTACTTCTAAAGGAAGTTCCCCATCAAGGGGGCAATGAAATCTCTTTTTTGTAACTAGTGTTCTTGTTTTGTTTAGAAAACCTATATTTCAAAACAAAGGTTTTATCTCATTAAATTACTCTTCAATTTTGTTTGTTTGTAGTAAGTAATAATGTTAATATATTGTAAGTTTTTGTATTATACCTACCAGTTTCTTCTTTTTAATGTAATATTTTTTTTGTTGGGCACAGTTGCTTAAATGCAGGTGATATCAAGTAATTATACTTAATTGAAGAATAGCTTTCTACAGGTGAACACTGATATGGATCACTAAACATATTAACAGTATATATATTGTAGAAAGCCTTGATAAATTTTTGGTATCCTTTTATTTGGCAACATAGAGAATTCATCTATAAATATCTCCATGTTCTTTAAATCTTCTAATTTGTTATAGCTATATTCAGAAAAATAACTACCAAATTCATAGCAAAATTTATTAACACCCTTTAATGTTCTTCCTATGTTTTCAATTGCTTTATTTGTATATGTAAAAACAATTGGATTTTTACTGTTTTTAACAAGTTCACATAACGTAATAGTCTTACCTGATCCTGCTGGTCCTACATAAATTGTTCCATTTCCATATTGACAAATATATGATTCTATGTCTACGTCTTCTCTATAATGCTTTTCAAAATATGTTACATCATCTTTATATATAAATGGTTTGCCCATGTATAAAGAATTAAATGTAATATATTTCTTGTATTCATATATTTTTTAGGATTAGTGATATATATTTCATCTGTATTTATTGCATATAGTTTTGAACTTATTGTACAAGCTTCATCTATCAACTTCAACCATTGTAAGAATGAATTAGAGATAACAAATGATTTATATTTGTCCTAAAATATTCATTCACATGTTTGTTCCTTAATTGTGTATATATTGTCTAATTTGTGAATAATTATATTCTTTTTTGAAATCATTACCTCAGTCCAAAAATTCATCGCAGTTTCATATTCAGAACAAGTAAAGCCATAGTTATTCTTATTGTACTTTCTACCCAATTCTCCAATAAAACTGTTAGCTAAAGTTTTAGCTTATTTTTCTGAAAAAAGTATCAAAAATGTATTTTATAAAATACTGAAAAGATTCTGGGTTCAGACCCTTTTTTGCTAATAATTTATATTTAATATTAGAAATGGGCATCTTCCATTTTTTTATGGAACTACCTATGTCTAAAGCATGACAAAGATCTATTTCATCAATATAGAATTCTCCTTTATGTAACATCCTCTACCAGGCATTATTACTATTCTTCCTTTGTTAGTTGATAACATTGGTTGTATATTTGTGGGTAGGGATTTACTACTTAGATACTGTTTAGCTTTTGTGTATTTCTATTAGTGTAACATAACTAGATTTAACTATTCACTATTTAGGTGATGAAGCCATACAGTACTTTCTCCAGTGATCAATAGTGGGCATCTTTTGTTGAGCTTGTGTGTGCTAAATCTTCTTGTATTTGATTATCTGGGTAAAAGAATGTGAAAACTTTCCTCATGCTCTGTGTATTCACCACATCCTTGTAAAAGAAACTGATGTTATCCATCACTTCTTATTTGCTTATTTCATTTGGATCATTCTTATTTATTCTCATCATTGTTACAATCTCTACTCTTTTTGTGACGTCATAGTAGTGACATTTCTTTTCCCAGATGTCTGTCCAAACTATATTGTTGATGCCAGAGAATAGCGTGACCACTTTCAGAGTATGGCTTTTGATTTCTTGTCTTAGATCTCACAATTGTATGTGGATGGGTTTCCCCTGTGTGTGCAGTTGGTATGGTGTTATTGTTCCTTCAATGCACACTTTTTCTCAATTGTCATTTCTCAGCATTATCTCCTTTGATTTCTTGTAATCATCTTGTTCTATTACCATTCTCACTTTTTCTTTTGTGTTGACATAAGATTTATATTCATGTAGGAAGGCTTTAGCAACTTTGACTTCCTTTGGCAGTCTCCATTGTGGGAGGACCATTGGTATCAATACTGTCTCCAGCAGCATGCATATTAGAATTTTCATTTTGATTTGTTGTTCTATGTGTTTGTATGAGCCTGCTGTTGTTGGCGCCTTTGCTAGACCTATTGTGGTGAGATAATTCATTTTCCCTTCTGAGATTGTATTCCAGAATGCTTGCGTGAGTTCTTTCCTGATCAGTTTTAATCATATTTCTTCTTGAAGTTATGCATTTGATGTCCACTGCCTGTTGGTTGTATGGCTTGAGCAGCTCTTCTAGCTCCATTCTTGTGAATGCCTCTGTAAACATCAATTTCATTGTTGTTCTTTGATGTTTTGAAAATTCCTTTCTTTGAATTCTCTGGATTCTCTTGTAACCTTAATTTTGACTAAGAAACATTCATCATCCATATTTATCTATTTGATTGTTCTTGCTAGGCTCACTTCTCCCCACTATTCAATGTTTATTCTATCAATTGTCTGCTGTGTTTTGGGAGATAATAGTAACTGAGAGGATGTTAGTAGCTCCTCTTCCTCCATCATTTCTCTCTGCATCTTTGTCACCATCTCACAGACCTCTACTGGTTTGGTTATCCCGCCTTTTTCATCATTTCCACACTCCTAATTATTTTGGTAAATGTGCACTGCAGACTGTCTTGCTCATATCTTTCCATTTCTTTTTCTAGTATTTTCTGCATGTTTTTCTGTACTGCTGTGCTTCTTATTTCCTTGGTGCTCACCAGTTTTCATTTTATTATTTTTCTCCATGGTTGGTTCTCCAGTTGTTTCAGCTGTGCTCTGATGTTGCTCCCCACATGTGCTTCCTCATTGGTTCCTTGAATATTGTTATTTCATTCAGCATATCCCTGTCTTATTTGCCATGTCAATGATCAACATCTTCCCCATCAGGTTTTTATGCATTATGATGTGGTAATTTTCTTTTCCATAGTTTGCATTGGTTTTTCTGCTTTATTGGGTGACTCCATCCTCTCAATATGGCCTTTAAGAAGCCAGTTCATTATTTGTGTGTTGATCAGGGCTAGAGCTATCTCAAATATCTTTGCTTTCATCAATCTATGTCTAACATGTTGCAAAATCAGTAGTCTTATGTCTCTATCTTCAGTTGTAAATATCACTAGTATCCATGCTGTCATCCTGTATCAAATTTCTGGCGTGTTTTTCTCTTTGAATACTAGTTGCCCAGTTTATTTCTGTGAGTGCTAATTCTATCATTTTTGTCTGTTTATATAAATCAATCACAATGCATGGATCTACCATTATTCTGTAGATTTCCACCCAGTAATCTATTTGTAGATCAAATCTAATTAATTCTGAAGTGATTGTATCTGTTGGTGTTTTTTCCTAGTGGAATATGTTTTCTGTTTGCATGAATGTGTCCAATAGATGTTTCAGAATGTCATTGATTATTGATCTTGTGATTATTACCACTCTTAACTTCTGTACTTTTGCCATTCTTAATGTTTGATCTATGTGTTTCTCCAGGTTCTTATTATATTCTTTCTCCTTCAAAATATGTATAATTGTCAAGTTGTCTTGATCCATATTTATCTCCAGGATTGCTGATATTTGATCTTTATTGGCCATTATAGCTTGCATTGTTTCTAGTGTAAAATCTTCATTGAATATTATATGTACCATGCTCTGCATGTAGGGTCTTTCTAACATTTCATTCATGTCTCACAGGTAACTTATTATCACATTTACCTTTGGCCTGTTATCTGAATCTAATACTAGTGGTAAATTTCTTCCCTCTGTCTTTGCAATTTTCCTGATGTGCCATTTTGTTTCTTGTGACAGTTTTTTGAAAGCATTATAGTGCATCTTAATAGTTCCAATGAAATATGGGTGCAGTGTTTCTCCATTGATTTTTGACATTTGTTTTTGTCTATCTCTAGATTATATAGTTCTCTCCAAGGTAGTGTCCAAGGAGCCGTGTGGCTGTTTCATCCTTAATGGTAGTTTGCTGGTGCCTGGTTCACAGTCCATGGGCTGTGAATCTGTGCTAATGTAGCATAATCTAAAGAAAATGCTGCTAATAAAGAAAGAAGAACAAATGATTAGTTGAAACTAAGATTGAATTACGATTATTTAGAAAAACAATTTAATTTCAATTATCAGAATTATCTTTGTAAAATGCAACCAAGTAATAATATATCAAATTAGTAGTTGTCATCGAATTTGACAAAACAAAGGGGGCGAATTTGCTTCCATTATTTTCAGCCATTTTGGCAGACAAATTAAATTTGAATTTCAAACAACAGGTTCTTTTTCAAGTTAACTATAGAGCATAAATCAATTTGGAATTTGTTGAAGAAAATTCTTCAAAAATCTTATTCTTAGATTTTATATTGGTTTGATTATGTATACACAATGTCAAGCTAAATGGTAGTAGTGGTTTGGAAACATATCAGGAGCGACTCAAGGGTCCTTGATCCAAACCATGAACCTGCATTTATGTTAGGTGTACAAATAGGAGTTTTTCTCTGTTTAGCTGGCTATTGATTTGATCATTTAGATGTAACCAATAATCAACATCAGTAAGAAAGGGCTGGAAAGCCTAACATAGAGTATACATATTTTATATGATAGACTTAGGTGACCTATAATAGACTGATAAATTGACTGAGCATGTATTATGTTATTTAAATGTAAGGTAGGAAGCTGCAAGTTATTAAGTAACTCAACTATATTAACTTAACTAAAGCCAATAGTTTTCAGTAATGCACAAAGTAATATTTATTAAGCAGCTAGTGACATTGCAAGGTTGTGAAGTTAATTAAATACATGGTACAAATTGAGTTTAAGTCAGTAACAATTTGCATTGAGAACTACACTGAGTTAGGATAGGAAACACATAAGAGTTTTGTTGAGCTGAGGTTTGAAGCCACCTAGATCAGCTATGGAAACACAAAAGAAATGATGCAGAGATTGGAGTCGGCCAGAGGCCACAAGTACACCACCCACAGAGCAGAGCTATGATGGCAGAATACCTAAATAGTATTCAGTTAAGGAAAGAATAGCAGAAATATAGATTCAATAGCTAACATGAGTACATCCCTACCTGCATTTGACGTGAAACAATAGTTTAAAAGAATAATTTAACCTACATCAATGCTTGGTAGCAGATGCTACACTAATGGTTTCTACTGCTTCACCCTTGAATCAGTTCACAGTTACTCCCATTGGCACTTGACCAGTTGTGGTTCCTGTGGGGATAACATCAGCCTTGAATTGCTTTCATAGCTCCATGGTTCTTCCACCACTTACACCTTCCTCTGGAACTCCAAGTGTCTCACCACCCTTGAATCAGCATCATCAACTCTCAGAAGGAAAGTTGTGCTGCTGTGAACCAGTTTTCTGTGTGCCCTTGAATCAGCTTTGCAGATACCTGGTGGGAGAGGCTTTTGTCTGTTTGTCTCCCTGCCCTTGAATCAGCCTTGGGGACTACTAGGATGCCTTCTCACTCTACATTGTCTATTCATCAGCTCTTCATTCTCATTCTTTCTGCCCTGGAGTCAACATCTAGTTTGAGAACTTCTGTGTACTCTCCTTCTCCTGTTTGTGGTTGAGAGCTCCTCCTGTTGTGGGTTCCTTCACACTTTCTTCTTCATCAGTGGGTTCATCATTTCCTTCTAGATTCCTAAATTCAGTTATTAAATTTTAATCCCATATTTCAGGGTCATATATAGGATTATTTCTTGCAGTCCTTTGGGGCAGCAATCTCTCTCTTATGTTTTCATCTCTAATATCTGCTGTGAATTCCTCATCAAATTCTTCTTCAGGTAAGCTATCTAAATCACACATATCATATATAATTTTTTACCATTAATTTGGCATATCATGAATTTGGCGTTCTCATCTATCTTCATCTCTTAAATGTCTGCTGTTGCTCTCTTTAAGTTTTGAAAATGTAACAGTCTATCATTATCTAGCATATAATTCTTATTTGGTAATGTTTTTGTTATTGTGTAAGGTCAGACCATACTGTTTTTAGTTTCCAGACTTGGTATGTGTCTGTGAGTTTTATTGATGTGAACTCATATACCTTGTCTCTTACTTTGAGTGCATTTCAGTAGATTTTTATATTATAATTACATTGTTGTCTCACAGCCAATTTCTTTATATTATGACACATCATTTTATAGATCCCTGTAATCTACTTTCTTAGTTTATTTACATATTCATTGTTTAAATTTTTGTTGTAATTGGTATACTGCATTGATAACAGTGTTGTTGCCTCTCTTCCAAACATTGCTTTAAACAGTGTCACTCCTGTTGTAGTATGCACCAATGTATTATAATAGTATTCAACAATTTCAATGACTTCTCTCCATCTATTGCCGCCTATCCTTTATGTTGCCACCCTAATTAATTTAATCTGTGTTTCATTGAGTTGCTCTATGGCTCCATTGGCCTGTGTGTGGTAGGCTGTTGTCTGTTCACTTGCTATTTCCAGGAACTTTGCCATCTCTTGAAAAAGTCCATTTTCAAATTGGGGTCCCTTATCTGTTTTTATTGTTTCCATCAGGCTGAGTTGTAGAATCCATTCTTTCAGTACTAGTTCTGCTGTAGTTTCCACTGTCATATTTCTCATCAGGATCATTCTTGCATATTTTGTGAAGTTGTCTACCATTACTAATATATGTTGGTAATGCTCTTCATCTTTTGACAGCATCTGCAGATCTACGTGAACTATCTCATTTGGTTGTGTTGTGATAATCTTCTCCAGTGGTGCCCTCTGTGTTGGAAAATGTTGTTTATTGTGTAATAAGCATGTGGTACACTTATTGATTATGCCCTCCATGACTTTCCTTACTGCCATTGTTATGAATCTTGCATTAAATGTTTTTTCTGTTTGTGCAATTCCCAAGTGGCCCTTTTTGTGTATTTTCCTTATATATTCCCTCTTAACATAGTCTGATATCTTGATTCTGTTGTTGCTAGCTTCTATGTACAATAGTCCATTTCTGTTTATCCACTTATAGTGTTCATAGTACCCTGCTGTAATTTCAACAGTGTTGTTCAGGGTTCTCTTATCTTTTTTATGATTTTGCTTAGGATTATGTCATCACTCTGTTTCTCCACTATTTCCTGTTCAGATATTTCCTCCCTCATTAATATCAATAGAATGGCTTGGCCTTTCTTGTACACATTTATTTCCACCAGTCCCTCATATTCAATGTGTGGCAGAAATTGGAATTGTTTCTTCTCTCCATCTAGTTTTGCTGCGTCCCTCTGATACTCTGGCAGTGATGTCCAGAAATCCGTATTATTATGTAAGGTGCCTTTCCTATGTTCAATTGAAAATGTAAATTCATTCAAGTATTCAATCCATCACAACACTATTCCAGACTTATCTCCAGAGAACTTCTTTGACCACGCCAGTCCATTGTTGTCCATGCACACTCTGAACTCTCTGCCAATCAAGAAATGTCTGAATTTTTTAATGCTCTCAATCAATGCCAGCATTTCCACTTTAGTTTATCCAAAATTTTCCTCAATTACTCTTAATTTGCTACTGAAAAATTGTATGGGGACCTCCTTTCCATTTCTTATATGTCCTAATGTGGCTCTGATTGCCACTTTACTGACATTACAATCCAGTATAAACTGTTCATTATAATCTAGTATGCTTAAAGATGGTAACTTAGCTAATTCTTCTTTTTCTTTAATATTGTCTAGCTCCTCCTGCTATTGCCATGTCCATACAAACAGCACTGATTTTCTCATTAGTCTGGTCATCTTCACTGTTTTGCCAGCTATATTCAGGATGAAGGTGCTGTAGCAATTGAAGAATCCCATTATTCTCTGTATGTCTTCTTGTTGTTGGGTTTTTCTATTTTCCAGATCATCTCTCTGGTGTTATCCTTAATACATATCCTACCTTTCTTGATTGTTCTTCGTAAGAATACTATCTTTTCTTTTAGGATGTCTCACTTGTTCCCACTAATGTGGAGTCCTGCATTCTCTAATATTGTTAGAGTTATCTCTAGTGTTTCTAGATATTCTTGGATCATGTCACTTGTTACTATAATGTTGTCTATATAGGCGTCAACTCCTTCTTCCATTCTATGTGTTTTGTTTTTTAGCACTTTTGTAATGTATCTCTGAAAGGTTGCTGGTGCATTGCATAGTCCGAACGCCATATATATCCATTTGTACAAACTGTATGGTGTTATAAATGCTGTTTTTTTGATGTCATCTTCTTCCATTTTCACCTGCCAGTAGGCTTTGTTTAAATCTAGTGCTGTAAAATACTTATGTTTGCTAGCCTCATAGAGCATGGCCTCTATCCATGGCAGGAGGTATGAGTCTTTCTTCATTACTTCATTCAATTTGTAAAAGTCTATGCACAGGTGATATTTATCCCCTTGCTTCATGAATACAGTTGGTGCTGTGTACAGGCTTTCAGTTGGGCAGATGATCTTGTTGTCAATTAATTCCTCTAGTATGGGGTTGTATTTGTCTCTCATCTGTTCTGGTATCCTTCTGACTGGCAGCTTGATGGGTTTGTCTGTTGTTGTGACTATTCTGTGTTTTTCGCCCACTGCTTGCCCCATGCTTATCTCTCTGTAATTGAATATATATTTATGTTTTTCCAACAATTTCCTTAGTTCCATGATTTCCTGTTCCTCCAAATGTGGGTAGTCTTTGTTCTTTATCTCAGGTGTTCTGTACACATCTTCTTTGTTTGCTTTCATCCCTGTGCCCTTCAGTCAGCCTTTGGGAGTACTTGCAACTTTGATGGTGTTTATCCACTTGCCCTTGAGGCAGCCATGTGGAGTACTTTCTGTTTTCATTTGAGTGTCCTTGAGTTGACTGTGCAAATTCCTTGCTCCACTGTTGTCTCCTATTGCCTTCCAGATAAGTCTAATGTTGGATTTGATGTATTTTCCATATATCTTTACTTGAGATTACTTTAGATTAACATTTCAATTCATAGTGTTGAGGATTGGTATTCTACCTTTTCCATTCTTGACTGTACATATGCTGGACAGCATTGATACTCTCTTGGTGTTAATGCCTTTATTATTGTATAGCATTAAGTCAGCTGTTATTGTGTGCATCTTCCATTGATGTGGTTGTAGGTGAATATCTTCCTGTAGTTCAAATGTGATTGTTTTGTGTTTCCCTTGTTCCTCTTTGATTTCAATTTCTTCCTCTCTCACTTTTATAGTCCTGTTCATGTAGTTGATGACACATACATTTTTTGTCAAAAAGTCATCACCCAGTATGACCTCATATGGCAACAGATTGTTATGAGTGTCCACCACCACTAGTGATTGTTCAAATGTCATATTCACAATTCTCATCTGTACTGTGTTTATTATTCCTTTTGTGTTGATATATTCTCCTGATGCATTGATTAATTATTTATTGCAACTATTCAGATCATAGTTAAAGCCCAGCTTTGTCACACACTCATCTGTGATTATTGATATTGCTGCTCCAGTATTGATTGTCGCCTTCATCATTAAATCATTGATTGCTATTGTTATTGTATTTATTGTGTTGAGCTTTGTCAGGATCATTATTGATGGACAGTTTTTATGAGTTGGCACTCTGGCTAGTTTTCTGACTCCTCATTGGTTAGTGATGCTTTATCTATTTTGTTTTCTGATTCCAGCACGTCTTCATCATTGTAATAGGCTTCCTTGTCTCCAATTACATTTGTTTGTTTAGTGCAGTCAGGTTTTTTGTGACCCTTCTGTCCACAGCTATAGCACTTGACATATTTTTCTCTCACCTTTCTCATTTTACCATCCTTCCCTTTTATCTTTATAATTTTTTCCAGTTTGGTGTCAGTGTAAGGTTTACTTGGAGGGCATGGTTTGAGGTTGTTCCTCTATGTTGGTGTCTGTCTGTGCCAGGCAGCTTTTTCATAGATTTGTGCATTGTTCTCAATCATTGCTTGTATGTTGAACACTTTCCAGATCATTTTTTCTAACTTGTCATCTACATTGCATTTTATTTTGAACTGTGTTCTAATACTCTTTGGCAGATATGTGAGAATAAGTCATATTTTGAGTATCTATTTTCCCTTGAACTCAGCATTAGTAACTATTCAACTTGTTGGATGTAGTTTCATATATCATTGATTTTCTTCATTTTTGTTGCATTTAAAATTATTCAATACTAGTTCTTGAAACTTTTGTTTTTGTAATAATCTATAAAGTCACTTATAAGTAGTTCATAATTTCTTTTTGTTTCCAAAGGTAGTGCTGAGAAGCTGTGCCCATCAGGTATAATGGAAGTCTTGCTGCTGCTGCTTACTGGCTCATTTTTATTTCTGCCATTCTGATTTCAAACATTTGCAACCACTCAACAAATGTTGGGTTGTATCCCACCTATTGAATTTGGGTAGTGTTGCTTTACAGGGTATGGTGTTGGTGGTTGTATGTTGTGGTAAGATTAAGTTTTCATACTTGGGTTTATTATGATTTTTTATTGTGTCTTCCTCTTGCAGTTGTGTGTTTACATAATTTCATTTATGATTTTCTGTTTCTCAGCATCTATGTTTTTGTCTGATTCCTCATATGTTATTCTTTTGTTGGCTGGCATGTGTTGTGCCTGCAATTCACTCTCCTTTCTTGATCAGAATTCTATTTCATGGGTCCAATTTTCTTCTTCCATTAACTGTAGTAATCTTAATTTATCTTTTAATTGCTCAAGTTCTCCTGCTTGTAAATCATTGTCTTCTATCAGCTGTATGTTTTCTTTCTCCAGTTGCTGATTTCTTTCTTGCCAATGTTGATTCTGTTCCAAGAATCTTTTGTTGGACTCTGATAATTGTTGTGTGAGAGTTTTAATCGCATTCTGAAATAGTTCACTCTGCTGATCTAGTCACATTTCAATGTCTAATTTGATTTCATTCAAGATAATTTTGCTCTGTTGCTCCATCTGCTTGAATTTATCTGTTAACTGCTTGATCTCATTCCTCAAGAGTGCTTCATTTTCTTGGCTCATTCTTAACTTGTTGATTATTTCTTGGGGGCTTATCTCCAGAGGTGAGTGTGGAGACTGTAATTCTGTGTCAGGGGATGAGTTTTCACCAGAATATGATGATGATTATGTGCTCTCAGGGTTACTGCTCTGGGTGCTGCTTTCTTTGTGCTGCCTTTTTTCATTTGGTCATATTTTTCTTTGGTTCATAGTGGTGCCGCATCTTGGTCATGATTCCAGGATCTTGTTGAAGTGCACTAGTTTGGGTTTAAATAACTCTCTTTGTTAACTGTTTTACTTTTTATGTAGTTGTCCTGTTGCTTGACTTCTACTCTTACTTGTAGATCCTGTCAAATTGTGTGGATTGCTCCACTGAATGTTTCTTTCAATCAAAAGAAATTCTTTGTGTTCTGAAAAGAAACAACTATCTTGACTCAGGTAAGTAAAAGAAATCCTTTTCCAAAGGTTGTTGTTCTTGGCTGTCACATTTGCCATGTAACATTCTTTACCAGGCATTATTACTATTTGTCCTTTGTTACTCAATAACATTGGTTGTATATTTGTGGGTAGGGATTTACTACTTAGATACTGTTTAGCTTCTGTGTATTTCTCTTAGTGTAAAATAACTAGATTTAACTATTCACTGTTTAGGTGACAAAGCCATACAGTACTTTATCCAGTGATCAATAGTGGGCATCTGCCTTAGTTGTGCATTTGTCTATTTCTTCTCTCAGTTCTTTTAGCTGTTTGTGAATCAGTTGCCCTTGCATGTATAGTTGATAAGAAGTTTTGATTGTTAAGTAATATCTCTTTCATCTTTTTGTAGTCATCCTGTTCAACTATTGCTTTCACATCTTCTTTGTGTTCATGTAGGTCTTATATTCATGCAGGAAAGTCTTGGCAATCTTTATGTTCTTCAGTATCATCCATCATGGGAGCACCATCAGGATCAACACTGTTTTTGGTGGAGTGCATATGAAGATTTTTGTTCTTATCTGTTGTGCTATTTCTTTGTAGTCTTGTGATGTTATTGGTGCTGTTGCTAGTCTGATCATGACTGGGTAGTTCATTTAGCTTTCTTTTAGTGTCTCCCAGAATATCTGTGTTAGTCCTCTTCTACTCATTTTCATTTGTATGCTGTCATTTAGTTCTAATTTCGATGTGATGCATTCCACGTCAACTGCTAGTTGGTTATATGGTTTCAGCATCTCCTCCAATTCTGTCTCCGTGAATGCTTCCGTGAACATCAATTTCATTGATGCTACTGTCTGTTCTTCCTTCATGTATTGGTAGTTTCTCAAGCTAATCTTTTCTTTTTCCTTTGTTATTTTTATCTTGACTAGGAATCTCTCCTCATCTATGTTGATCCATTCCATTGCATGTTCTGGCATGGAGGCTCCCCATTTTTCTATGTTGATTCTATCTATTTGTTGTTGTGTTTTCAGCAATAGTATTAGTTGTGTTGATGTTAGGAGTTCTTCTTCTTCTAGCATTTCTTTTTGCGTTTTCATCGTCATTTCACAAACTTCCACTGGTTCTGTTATTCCTCCCCTCCGCATCATTTCCACGCTCTTAATGATCTTTACAAATGTGCAGTGAGGGCTCTCCTTTTCATATCTTTTCATGTCTGTCTCTAATATTTGCTGAATTTCTTTGTTCCCTATCATTGTAACAATTTCTTTTGTGTATATGGTTTTTCATTTGATTATCTTCCTTGTTGTTATCCATGTTTCCATGTCGACTTGTCTTAATCATGTTTCGGATGTGGCACCCCACATATATTTTCTCATGGGTTCATCAAATATAGTGATCTCTTCAGGCATGATTCCTGTTCTATTTGGTTGAACATTTCAACCTCCTGCATTGGTTTCTTGTTCTTGTCAGAAGATGTCAATTTCTCCATGTGCCCTTTTAATAACCAATTCTTCATCTGAATATTTATTGGGGACAACCCTATCTCATATCTCTTAGCTTTTGCTAATCTATGGCGTCCT
The DNA here is from genome assembly GCA_900660155.1 of Hofstenia miamia. NCBI lineage: Eukaryota > Metazoa > Xenacoelomorpha > Acoela > Hofsteniidae > Hofstenia > Hofstenia miamia. The sequence goes on from CABFPE010000090.1 coordinate 1,729,289, forward strand.
GCTCTAGAAATTGGCAGCCTCAGTTCTTGTTCTTGCGTCATAAAAATTGCTAGAATCCAAGCTGTGGTTCTAGACCTTATTTCTGGGGCGTTCTTCTCTTCAAATATTATGTTTTTAAAATCTTTCATTGAGCTTAATTCATATGCTCTGTTAATCTCTGACAGTGCCATTTCAACAGTTTTATGGTATTTCTTTGACGGGGCCTCAATATGTATCTCTGGCCACTTTTCTTCTGTTTTCTTTTGTAGCTTCATCTCTTTCCATATTTCTTGTATCCTTTTTATGTGTTCCTGTCTTTGCGTGAGGCTAGACTTGCTGAATAGTGTATTTGCCTTTTCCATGCCTTCTGCATGCATTGTCATTTCTATCATTTTCACTTGTTTGAATAAGTCAATGGCGATACATGCATCTACCACCAGCCTACAATAAATTCTGTGATTTTTTCTTTCGTATCCCATAATAACACATTTTCTACCAGCATCTCTCGTTCTCTTAAGAAGGATGGTAATTCCTTGGCTGTTATTCTTCTGATGATGACTACTCTTATGCCCTGTACTCTAGCNAGGATGACTATTCTTATGCCTTCTACTCTAGCCATTCTTAATGTTTGGTCTAACTGCTTCTCCAAATTTTTGTTGTATTCTTTTTCCTTTAGAATGTGAATGATTGTAAGGTTATCTTTATCAATATTGATTTCTGGTATTTTCACAATCTGGTCTATGTATGCCATGATCACTTGGGCTGTTTCCAGTGTGAAATTGTCATCAAAAGTGACGTGAGCCATGCTATGCATGTATGGTCTTTCCACTGTTTCATCTAATTCTCTCTGATAGCTTATAATTGTATTGACCATTGGTCTTTTCTGCGCATCAAGTACTATTGGTAGATTACTGCCCTCTGGTTTTGCTATTTTTCATATATGACTCTTAGTTTCTGGTGATAGTTTTTGGTATGCATTATCTCTCATTTTCATTGTTCCAATGAAGTACGGGTGCAGGGTTTCACCATCTATTTTTGATATTTGTTTCTCTCTATCTTTTGAATGCACTGTTCTCTCAGGTGTGCTATTGGAGGGGGCATGTAGCTGTGTAATCCTTAGTGGTCTACTGGTGCTCATATCACTGTCAAGTGAGTCCATGCTGTGGGTTCCATTGCTACATCAGCCTCAAACAGCAAGGTGGACTGGAGGGAAAGTTGTGCTGCTTTTCACCAGTTCTCTGCATGCCCTCCGATTGGCGGTGCAGATCTCTGGGATGTTCACTGGTTCTCTGCATGCCCTCAAATCAGTGGTGCAGATCTCCAATGGGAGAGGCATTGTGCATTTTGGTCTCCCTGCCCTCAAGGGGACTACTAGGATGCCTTCTCATTCTGCGTGTTTGATTAGTTGTTGGCTGGTTCTCATCCCTTCTGTCTTCCATTGGACGTCCAGTTTGAGACTGTCTTCATATTCTTCTCTTTGGGTTTGACGTTGTCATCTCCTTGGTTCTTCAGATTTGGCACACTCTCTTCCTTAAGGGCTGTTGCATCTTTTTCGATTTTCCTAAATTCAGATAATAAGTTTGCTTCCCATATTTCAGGGTCATATATATGTTTATCTCTTGCTGCACATTTTGGCAGCACTCTTCTCTGTATATCCTCATTGCTGATGTTTGCTTCAAATTCCTCATCAAAGCCTTCCTCCAGCAGACTATCTAAGTCGTTCATATCATATATAACCTCATTACCATTAATGCGACTTATTTTAAACTCAGCATTTTCATTTAATATCAATTCTTTAATATCTGCTGTTGCCTGTTTCAAGTTTTGAAAGTGCAGTAATCGGCCATTATTTAACATGTACTCATTATTTGGTTATTTTATATGGAACTGACCATATCATTTTTAACTTTTAGACCTGGTTAGAATCAGTTAATTTCATTGGTGTAAATGTGTAATCCATGTCGTTTAATTTATGTGTCCTATTAGGAATTGTCTGATTGTATTATGCTCTTGATCAGTGACAGCTGATTTCTTTGTGTTATGACACATCGTTTTCTGTATCACTTTTATCTGATTCCTCAGTTGATCCACATATTGGTTGTCTAATTTTCCACTATAGGTGAAGTACTGCATTGATAATGGCATTGCCACCTCCCTTCCAAACATTGCTTTAAACAGTGTTATCCCAGTTGTCAAGTGTATGGACATATTATAGAATTACTCAATCATCTTGATTACTTCCCTCAATTTGTATCCTCCTAATCTTGAGGTTGTGACCCTAATCAATTTTATCAAAGTGCTATTCAATCTTTCCACAACCCCATTCACTTGTGGATGATATGCTGTAGTCCTTCTGCTTATGACTTCCAGTAGATGTGCCATTTCTTGGAACAGATTGCTCTCAAATTGTGGCCCCTTATCAGTAATTATTGTCTCCATCAGTCTGAACTTCAGGATCCATTCTTTCATTACTATGTCGGCAGTTGCTTCAGCCATCATGTTCTTCATCAGGACCAGCTTTGCATATTTGTTGAAATTGTCCACCAGCAGTATGTGGTCTTTCACTGGGTCGTATTATTTTGTTATAGATCAATTCATTGAGTATCCTGTTGTATTCATCCTTCATCTGCTCTGGCACTCACCTTACTGGCAGTTTTATTGGTTTGTTTATTGTTATGATGATCTTGTGTGTTTTGCCAATTGCCTGTCCTACACTTATTTCTCTGTAATTGAATATTTGTTTGTGTTTCTCTAGCACCTCTCGAAGTTGTTGTAATTGTGCTGAGCTTAAGTGTTGGTAATCCTCTTCCACTAATTCGGGTATTTTATACTGTTCTTCTTCTTTGGCTTTTGTCCCTCTGCCCTTGGGTCAGCTGTGGGGAGTACTCATGACATCAATGTTTTTCATCCACTTGCCCTCAAGTCAGCAGTGTGGAGTACCTCCTGTTTTTGTTTGTAAGTCCTGCATTGCTCTCCAAATAGCTTTGATGCTAGATCTGACATATTGTCTGATTATTCGTACATTTGTTCTCTTCATGTTGATGTTCTGATTCATTGCATTGATTATCAGGACTTTTCTTCTGCCTTTTTTTATCACACATATGCTTGACAGCATTGACACTCACTTTGAATTAATCCCTTTGTTGTTGTAGATCATTATATCTGTTGTTATCAGATCCTCTGTTTTCCCTCCATGCATGCTCCATTGATATGGTTGCAATTTTATGTCTTCTTCCAGTTTGAAGACTATTGTTGATGGCTTTCCTTCTTGTTCTTTGATTTTGATTTCCTCTTCCCGGAATTTGATCATTTTTTCAGCATAATTTATTACACATCCATTTTTTGTCAGGAAATCCTCACCTAGTATTAAATCATAGGACAGTAAGTTATTGTGGGTATCTATTACCACTAATGTTTGCTTGAAGGTTGTGTTCACTATCCTCATCTGTACTGCCTCAATCTTGCCTTTCATATCTATATACTCTCTGGCTGCATTTATTAATCTTTTGTTTGAGCACTGTAAGTTATCTGGTTTAAATCCCATTTTCATTGTGCACTCATCTGTTATTATTGATGTTGCTGCTCCCATATTGATTTTTGCTTTTGTTAAAATCCCATTTATCATTATCATTATCCTATTTATGTTATCCAGATTCATTATGATCATTATTGGTGCTTGGTTTTTTTGAGGTGGTACTCTGACTAGTTTTCCGATTCTTCCTCTGTTTGGGGATCCTCCACCAATTCTGATTCAGATTCAATTATGTCTTACTTGTCGTAATATGCTTCTTCTTCTCTGATCATATTGATTTGTTTTTTGCATTCATCCTTCCTGTTACCCTTTTGTCCACAAGTGTAGCATTTTATGTCTCTTTCTCTTACCTTTTTGGATTTCCCATTCTTGTTCTTTATACTGATGAATTTTTCTGCTTTCTTCTCCTTGTATGCCTTAGTGTTCCCTATCTGCATTTTGTAGTTGTTTCTATATTCCAATGGCTTTTCTTTATTCCTTATTGCCTTTTCATAGATTCGAGCATTATTCTCTATTGTTGTCTGCATGTCTATGGCTTTCCTGATCATTTTCTCCAGTTTATTGTCTATGTCACACTTAATCTTGAATTGCGTATGAATGTTCTCTGGCATACCTTTGCAGATATGAGAAAAAAGGTCATACTTGGAATATGTACTTTCCCTTCAACTGAGTGTCAATAATCATTCTATCTGTTGGATATAATTTTGGATATTGTCCATCTTCCACATTTTTGTATATTTTAGTATGATTTGATATTGGTTTTTAAAGCTTTCATTTTGGTAGAGGTCTACAAAGGCTCTGATTAGTAGTTTGTAATTTCGTTTCATATCTGTGTCAAGGAGTAAGTAGTGTTGAGAGGCTGCCTCTGTTAAATATAGTGGGATCCTTGCAGCTGCTGCCCTTTGGTTCACTTTCCTCTCCACCATCATAATCTTGAACATTTGTAGCCATTCCAGAAATGTCAGATTGTAGCTGTCCACTTTCCCATTAAATTTTGGCAGAGTTGCCTTACATGGTATTGTATCACTATGACTATTTTCCAGTAGAATTGAGTCTTCATACATCAGTTTCTTTTGTCTAGTCATTTGTTCACTATTTGTGAGTTGACTTGTCACCACTCTCATTATCTTGTTGATGATTTTCGTTTTTCTTCTTCTTCTTCTTCTTCTTTTTCTCTGAAATATTTTTTGAAATTTGTGGGTGATGCTTGTAAGCTCCTTTCCTCTCTCTGTTTGATTGTTCTTTCATATCTTGCTGTCCCTTTCAGATTTTCGTATTCATTTTCTCATAGTTTTTTCAGCTTCCATCTCAGATCCTCTATCTCTCTCTTCTGATTTTCATGGTCTTCATCTCTGTCCAACTCTGTTGATCTAAGTTTGTCTTTAAGCTGTTTGATCTCTTGAGCTTGAATATCATTATCAAGGATTAATTGCCTATTTGCATCTTCCAACTGCTCACATATCTTCTCCCATTTCTGGTTCTGTTCTTGAAAAACTTTTTTTTACTGTGCCCGCTGATTTTTTTTTTTAGCATCATCCCAAATTTAACAGGGATTTTTTTTAGCATCATCCCAAATTTAACAGGGAAAAAACTGCAAAAGTCACAGAAAAGACTAAAATCAAAAAAGAGTTAATTAAAAAATATTTCAAACAAATTGTTTCTATGATTTTAGATTAATTTT
>CABFPE010000090.1:1742224-1775983 GCA_900660155.1 Hofstenia miamia
GGGAATTTTTGCTACAGTTGTCTCGGGAACTTACTGACAAGCTTCGAAAAAAGAGGTCAGAGAAGGATATCACTAACGCACAATCACATTCTTTGAATAAACGTATTCGTTGTGAAGTACGCAGTCACTGTAAAAGGAATAAGACTTCTACTCTCTGTATAGCCTGTAACAAACCCACGTGTGGGAACTGTATGGCTAAAATCTGCAGTAAATGCAAACAATCAACAAGATTACACTGTTGTCCTACATGTTGAGTTATTGAATTTTTATTTGCTAAACTAGTTAAGAATTGAAATAAATTTTGATTTTGTTACACTATGAATTATTGTAAGTAGTTTAAAATTCTATCATAAAAAGTTGATGTTGCTATATTTATCATGTTTATAAATACTACAAAATATATAGGGTCAATTGACCCGCTCTGGCTGTTAAAGTGATATCTGATCATAACGTCTATAAGAAGAAATCGATAATTACTGGATTAGTACATTTTTGTTCATCATCCAAAAATATGAAAAGTCACAAAGTTTCATAATTTTGTATGCAGTACTTTAGAAATAATGGAGCCGAATAAAGGTGAATGGGTCAAATGACCCACCTTGGCTGTTCTAGTGTTAATAATGTTAGTTGACAATGCTAAAACATTCAATTAGTACAATAAAACAGAAATTAAAATAGTGACAACAGTTTCAATCTTTATATACACAGAAATAATGGAAAACAATCTGACATAACAATGAAAAACAATATGTGTTATTATAATGTAAAAGAATGCTTACCAAATAATTTTGTAGTTTTATCACAGCATTGTTCTGCAAAGTGTATTAGCACATCATGATTTTCACAGATAATGTCTAAATTAATGGTTAATAAACAAGTCATTATTTAAAATGAGATGATGTTCACACTCAAAAACACATCAAAATTAAGAATTAAATGTGCAACAAAACAATGCTTTTATTTATGACAAAATATTCATACAAACTGTCATCACAGCATATTTACAAAAAACAGTGTTAGTCCATCCATCTAAAATAAACATTACTGTCTTTATTGAAATGTGTGCTAAATTTTTATACGAACGTTTATTTTGCAAGTGCAATAAATGATCTAAATCAATAATGTAAAATTTTAAACAAAAGACATATATACCCTGCTGTGTATAATCAATTTTTCACAATGTTCACTTTTATTTTTAATTCATTTGAATGATGAAACCTAAAGATAGGATAAAATGATAAAGAAAGCAATTATTTTTACATATCAAATGGGGATTAAATTTGTTATTTCAAAACTGTGTAATATGATAATTTATTTGAGATTGCATTGAAGGGAATAAAACACTGCATACTCTAAACAAATACAGTTGTCGTGGTACTTTCATAATTACACAAACCAAATCAATTGTTTTTCAAACATGACGTAAAAATGAATCACATCTTCAAGTGGATTGCTGTGTGAGACAAGGTAATAAATCAATGAGGCCTTACTTGATATGCAGATGAAATCAAACCAATGCAATATATTGTGATTACAGAGACAATATTCATTAATGTACAGCAAAACTAAACACATTGTTATTAAAACATGCAAAATATTTCATTACCATTATTGTGAGGACTTGAAGAATATGTAGGCTTTTCAAACATCAAAATGTAAAATGCATAAACAGTCAAATCTAAAATAAATCATTAATAAAACAAATACATTATTAATACTACCATTGTAGTGAGGGTTTGAACAACTTGGAGGCTTTTTTCAATCATTGATTAGATGCATACAGCAAACTTTTAATCAAAAAATCTAAACATGTTATTAATTGTGATATATAGATTAATTATCATACTTTAGCATGAGGCAAAACAAACATCAGAGGCTTTTCATGGGAACATCATTTTTCTTCATTAAAGTATTAATCTAAACAGATATAAATATACAAATAACAAAATTGTTTATACTGTGTATAGAAAATCATTCTTGGATTAAGTGGTGAAACATCATTATCAACAATAAAATCCAAGCAGAGAAAACATTGTTAAGTTGTAAACAAATTTTTCCTTTACAATATACAAATTTCAAATTTATTACAGAGGCAGCATGAGGTGTTGATACAAATCATTTTACATGTCTAAACAAAAATTATTAAAACATGTACAAATTAAATATACCTAAACGAGGTCTCTTTGCATGTGCAGATGGTACATCAATTGATATTAGGTCTAAGCAACACTTATTAAAATGCAAACAATAAATTTTTTTAATACCTAAATGAGGATGTTCTACATTTATGGAGGCATTTTCAATAGCATGTTTTGACATTGATTGTGGAATATCTAAATGAAAAATTAGTAAATCACATGTAAATGTAATCTATACCTTTATGAGCCTATGACAAACTTCAGTAATGATCCAACTGATATCTTTTATCATCATATGGAGTAAGTGCAATCTTATTGATTCTCTCTACCAGAATGTCATGTTTTTGACTGCAGATCATTACCATCTCACACAATAGAATTTCTTCACCATCCAAAATTTGTTTGAAGACATTGAAATTCATGGTCTTCTTGACAACTCCTGTAACCCACTTAGCACTTGATTTTATGCTCAAATCCCTACTATTTGCACACCCATATTCAATGGAATACATTTTTGATTTTAAAGCAACCTTTGCCTTTAAATAAGTTTTCTTATTTGCCTCACTAAACAATGGTGAATCTTTCAGATAATTTGAGAAGTCAAAATGGCTGGCTATTGCTGGCAATTCAGCATATAAATTTTTGCTCTTTATTTTATACAGGAAAGAGTCCATGTCACTGTATAATAGGGAAATTTGATTCTTAAATGCCTCCTTCATAACATCATAGTAGAATTGAAATATTTGTAATTTGGACACATCAAAATTAGTTTGACCAATATAATTTGGTTTTGTCCACTTGATCTCTTTATGCATAAACATGACCTGCACTAGATTTTCAGAAATTATATTGAATGACTTAAATTCAGGTTTCTTAATTAATTTTTTGGCAGCCTCCTGATCACTGACAAACTTGACTATGCACTGTTTTCTAAGTGACTCCATAGTCTTCCCAAATACCATGTTTGACATTAATTTATAAAAATTCTTTTCAAAGTCATTCTTGGCAACTTTCTTTTCATTGTGTTTAAATCAATGTATGGCTTTAAAAATTGTGATTGCTGGAACTGCAATGCTTTGTGGAATTTTGTCACTTTTAGACCCTGTACAATATAAAATTTGAGAATCTCATAATGCACTACATATTCCTTTTTGTCAAAAAATGTCTGCATTAATTTTGGCACGTTTCCTGTCTTTAAATTTAACACAGAGTTTATATGTCTTTAGTATGGTGATAGTAGCTCATCACCTACACACATTTTATGTGGAGCTAGAGGATAATCAAAGTGTTCCTCATGTAGATAAGAGGGATAATGCAGGTCAACCATAACCAGATAGAATCTATCTGCCTCTTACAGTGTTGCAAGTATATTTTCTAGACTCTCATCTGTCTAGTGCAGGCCTCCAGTGGGTAAAAACTCACACATGGAAGCTCCATACAGCAAATTCATATCTAAAAAAAGAGAATATATAGACTCTTTTACATAATAATAACAATCTGAAAACACCCCACACATGCCTCCTCTAATCCCAGATTTAATAAATTCTAATTTATCAAGATTGGCAATGGGATCCAATGATGTCTGCATATATTTTAGCATTGCATTCCAGCTGTAATTGGAGGCTGTAAAGAAATGCACAGGGTTTCCATACTTTCCAGTCTAAATTCTCTAATAACATCAGCAAGAAGAAGTGTGTCCCCCATCAAATAATTATCATGATAGTCTTTGAGCTTCTGACAGCCTCCTTTTAACCATGTATGTTCATGCTCAAAGTCCAACTCCTCTTGTGTTATAGAAATCTTCCCAGTCAATCTATTTTTCCAGTGCATCAAATCTGGAAGCTGTGTGTCATTAAACTTTTCAAAACTATCAAAATAATAATAGCAGAATACCCCTTTGCCTGCAGTAAATGCTTCTGCTTTTTGATCATTCATACCTGCCTTTAAAAATTTATAATTATCACTGCCAATATTTTTTGTTAAGTTGGACAGACTGTCTGAGATAAAACAAAAAGAGTCTAAAAATTGTAATTCTTCATACAAACATTTATTAACACTGTTTTTATCTTTATAATATTTTATGGGAATTGAAAAACTGAGTGAAAACATGTTTTCACTAGTGCAAGGAATACAACTTTCAAATGACTTTTCACAAAAAGCACAGGTAGTTGCATTTGCCACATTCTTGTATGTTCACCATGTGAAATTTGAAGTGTGCAATGTTTTTGTATAGCCTGAAATGATTCATGGGCAATTTTTCTAAGGTGGTCTTACACCTCTGATAGACATTGCTCATCAGAAAAAAACTCTGTCATAGTGGCAATGCAAATACCAGAGGGTCTCTGCATACATGGAAATGTAGTTTGCAAGCTCATTTACCATACAAGAAAATTTTGCCTCACATAGACCTGTACAAAGTGACAAAAGATGGTTTGCTGGTTGGGTATATGATGACACATCTTTCTTCACTACCCTCAATTCTTGACAATTCAACTTCAGCCATCAAATAAACCTTGGCAGAGAAATGATTGGAAACATCCTCCTTAACAATTTTTGTAATTGATGGTTATGCCGAGGAAAATGGTGCATAAATATCAATGGCTGTTAAAGGCTGGCTTTGAAAACATGCAAAACAACCTTTACAAGCAACATTAGTCTTGAACATTTCAATAGTATTAACAGATGTTGATGGTACTTCATGAACAGCAGTGCTCATTGTACACAGCCAAAGAAAAGTTTACAAGTGTAGCATAGATGCACCTGTGTTTTTATGCCTATTATTTATGTGCTTTTAGAGTGCTAGGGGTTTGGGGTTGTTATATTTACAGTGGGCACATTCAAATGGAGCAGGAGTTGTGGGACTAAATATAATTAATTTGGAGAGAAGGCCAATTACATATCTCAATCACGTTATTTTTTTTATAATACAATTGTTTAACAAAAGTAATAACATGCATAATTCAAATGGGAAAAGATATGTACAAACATTTCAAAAACATAAACAATTTTGCATTGTAAGCAACCAGTATGAAATTATATTGTCTAAATAATTTATTGAAACATGGTTTTAAATCAAAAATGATTAAAAATATTCAAAAATAAAAACATGTATTAGTATATACACAATTTTTTTTCCCATCTTAAAAAAATAATTTTAAAACTATAGTAAATACAAACAAAATGTACTCATGTGGTATTGGATGGATTTGTATGTTGACCAGACTCTTGCTGAAGACTTGTTCCAGGCTCATACCTAGCCATCATACAGTTGACTTAAGTCTCAAAATCCTGGGACCAAGGCTCAAACTCCATGGGAGGAGAAGACACAAAAGTGTTGTCATCATCAGATGAAATGTTAAATCTAAATGCATGTCTCAACACATTGAAAAATGCAATTTAATATTATAAGTAAAAAACAAATATTTACAATTCAGGATTGAACAGACTGTCACAGGGATCCTTGTACATATTCTCTTGGATGATTTTTTTGCTCAATATTGAGTATTCCACCCAGAAAGAAAGTCTTGAGGATTTTTGTTTGGGTTCATTTTACTATAAGATTGTAGGTTAACAAATAATTGAATGAAATTTTCAAATGCTTTCTTCTATTTATAGATGTCAATTGCTTACATTTCAAACACTATCTAATAATGAACATTAAACTTGTTGAAAAGATTTCATGAAAAACATTACATAATGTACATGGTGAAAAATATTAAATATAAATATAAAAATTAATTACTAATCAATATATCATGAATAATAATAATATTTTAAAAACTCACTGTATTTAAAGCAGAAAATGTCTGTGCTATGAGAACTCTAGTAATTTTGTGATAATGTTTACATGCTGTCAACAAACAAGTGGCTTTTACATTCTCATAAATATTTGCTTATTTACCATATGACTAACTATGACACAGAAAATTGTATATCTAAGAATTTTGTTACATATTCCAACAATAGATTTCATGTACCTTGTAAATATGTTGGTAAAGTTGATATTTGACTAACTAAATTTTTTCGGATTTTCGCAGAAAATTGTATATCTAAGAATTTTGTTACATATTCCAACAATAGATTTCATGTACCTTGTAAATATGTTGGTAAAGTTGATATTTGACTAACTAAATTTTTTCGGATTTTCACAGAAAATTGTATATCTAAAGTACCGTGTACACTTACAACTTTGCGCGCAACCTATCTTGATTTAATGAGGTGCACAAGAAAAGTTGTAAGTGTGTACGCGATTCCAACTTTGTTGTGATCTTTTAATTCAATAATCTATTTCTGAGGAGTGCAAAATTTAAATTTTGTAACAAACTACTTTTCTTTAATAAAAATATAATTACAAATGAAGAACATTATTGTAATTAATTAACAGATGATATAATTATTATATTATAATAACAATTTTAAAATTATTATTAATTTTCTAAAATATTTTTTACTTTTCATCCCATAATCTTCCTGTGTTTCAATAATTGTAATATTCATTTATTCTTGTATGCAGCATTTGGCGCACTTGCACAACGTACCCTCTGACGCATAGTTTTAATTACTCATTGTTTACTTTTCGATTATAGTAAGAATCAGGGGTGCCATTTATGGTATGGCCATATATTGTAAGGCGAAATTTTTTAGCAGCCCATAATGGCCATATTTTAACTTTCGTCCATATGTTATGGCCATTATGTAAAATATGGTGAATGACGGTGACGAAATATATGTAGAACACATGTGGTTATATGTAATGCCAATTAAATGTAGTGATTTCTAATATTTAATAACATAAATAACAAATTGCAAGTTGCAATTAAAAGACAACCATTTTTCTGTAATATGAAATTGTAATGATATCACAAGGAAAAGCAATTCTTTATCATTCTATATCATCAGCATATTCAATTTTGAAACATATCTCACTTCAAATTTCAATCAAAGTTTTTAAACATCACAATTTCTTTAGTTTAAATTTTCAAATAGTAATAACTTGCTAATAACATACAATTAATGTGGTTTAGACAAATATTAATCGATTTTTTAAAATCGTTTATACTGCAAATGTTAATGTAATTTACTGATAAATTTAAGTATTAAAAATTGCAATACATATAATTCAACTAAAGAGTTGTGCGCAAAGTTGTAAGTGTGTACGCAAAATATTTTTGTTGTGAACTTTATAACTACCCAAAAAGTTGCGCGCAAAGTTGGAAGTGTGTACGCAAAATATTTTTGTTGTGAACTTTATAATTACCCAAAAAGTTGTGCGCAAAGTTGTAGGTGTGCACGCTACTTAAGAATTTTGTTACACATTCCAACAATAGATTTCATGTACCTTGTAAATATGTTGGTAAAGTTGATATTTGACTAACGAAATTTTTTCAGATTTTCACAAAATAGTTTGTTACTAAATGATTGACAATAAATCTGTCAGTTTATTAAATTTTTAAATCCATAGAAATACATCAAACTCTTGACTAAATCAGGTAATAAAATACATATTTTAGAAAAAGGAAATGTGTGGAAAGACAACCACATAAATTTGATAGTAATATTATTATCATTATTAGAGTATATGTACATTGCCAAACCTAAAAAAGTAACCTATCATAAAATCTCTATGTGTATAAAATTCAATGGGTATCAGTGCAATTATTCACTATTTTTCAGGAATATGACCAACAATCAATATCTTAAACACAGCTATGAGTACATTCTACGCGAATTTGCAATTATTGAGCAAAAGATGGTCATTTTGAATAACATTCAAAAAGTTACAAACTATGAAAGTATACCACTCACTTAGAACAGAGTTTTGCACATTCCATTTCAAGTATCTTCAGCACAATGTACTTACAACACTTGCTGGGGTCTAAGCCCTTGCATAGACATTGACACTACAAATTTCAATTCACCTGGAGCAAGTCTACCACATACAATGGAACCAGGTGAAATTTTAAAGAAAAATATCAATAGAATTCATGTGGAAGGATTTCCAATAGACTTTGCCATTTCAAAAATCTTTTCCCTTATTGATGGAGGCATTGAAGAAGATGATAGAGTGTCCATTTTTTGCATAAAATTATTGGATTCTGAGCACCAAGCCTGTAAAACTTTATCAGCTAATGTTTCTATTGGATGGCCAAAATTTGAGTTGTATAAAACAGTGAAAATTCATTAGTTTATCATCAGCTCATTATGTCTTCTAACCCACCTGAAATCAGTAATTTTATGTCAATCCAAGCACCTGTCTATCAACATTTGGACAGGGTTAAAGAACCCTTGAAGCTTATTAGTGACAGACCTCCAAGTCAATGAATGGAGATGAATGATCAATGTAAAAAAAGTTCAAACAAGATATGGGGAGGCAGTACACATTGGTATCTACAGAAATGAATTTTTATGTCTACCAAAAAGGTATGCACAAGTTATTGATGATGGAGATGAGAATGATCTTATTGGTGGTCTATTCCAGTTATCAGAAAAAGTAAAAGAAACTGGCGCTAAACATCATCCACATCTTACTTTCATGCAGGAGTGACTTAATGTTCTATAGATTACACTGGTCTGCCACATTTTTGCGGTCTGGGATTTTTTAGCTAATTCCTACTAATTTTGATGTGGTAAATTCAAATCTGTCAACAGATTTTGCCCATCACGTCACATTTTTTGCATACCGGTACCTAATGCAACATTCCATTTTCTGTAAAATCCAATATTTTTGCTTATTCTCTTCACTTCTCTTATAAAACAAGCACTCAATATGCTTATAACTTAATACAAATAGTTCAGAATTGTGATAAATTTCCTGAACAAATATAATAATAAGATGCATAGTATTATGTAAAAATAGTCTTAAATTCATCATTTTTCAGGAAACAATATAAAAAATCAATGATAATGGCAAAAATTTGTCCCATAAAAGTAGATAATGCAATAAATCCCGTTGTTGCGATATTAAATTAGCTATTTATTTAAAATATTGTAATTCTAAGAAAAATATTGATGACTATACATGCATTTATATATTCTATTGGTCGATGCTACTGAATGAGAATTGATATATTCAAAAAACAAAGAATAGTTTCACATGGAGCAAGGAATTTTCTACATTTTGATGTATAAACCTAATCCATGAGATCAAAACTCGCGGAGAAATAGGGTTCCGAAATCGATCAGTTGATATAGTCGAAAAGCGCTAGAAAGAAAGTTATAATAAATTAAAGCTTTAATAACGGAAAAGGAATATTAATTAAAAATATAATATAGACATTGGGATATAGAATTAAGGGAGCTCTAAAGAATGGTGAAAAGAGCTAAGGAATTGGATAAGAATTGACAGAGTAATGGCTTTCAGAAGTTGTACTAGTTAGTATAGAAATTCAACAAGATGGCTTTAATATACCACAGAGAAGAGAAAGGCAAGGAAGAAAGCCATAATGTATAGAGATGAAGTCATCCAAATATAGTACTTTTAGACAGATTCCAAACTAATATTATGCAGAATGTCATCAAAATATTGAAATTCACTACTTTGTTTCAGATCTTTAGTAATAAATAAAAGTCGCAATAGTATAAACTAATATTGGTGCACAAGAGATATTGATGCACTATTTTTTGACGGAATAGCTAATATGCTAACTGTTGCCATTGATTGATTAGCCATTAGTCGCGTCAGTTTGTTTTTGCTTTTTGTCTTGTTTGTCTTGCTTTAAAAGAATAGCCTAAAAATGAATAGAAAATGCAAAAATGACCCAAATAAATTTTGCTATATTTGTGGACAAGTGATGTTATCTGGTCAGCGAATGGGTATAACTGCATTTGTTAAGGTTACCTACCAAGCTTACTTTGGAATGAAATTGGGCGATCAAGATAAAAATTTTGCCCCTCACTATTGTTGCAAGACTTGTATAGAAAATTTTAGGCATTGGAGGAAAGGACAAAAGAAATCTCTTCCGTTTGGTATTCCAATGCAATGGCGAGAAAACAAAGACCATTTAACTGATTGCTATTTTTGTCTTACTAATGTAACTGGTGTAAACAAAAAAAACAAGCACTGTGTTGTTTATCCTGACGTACCATCTGCAAGACGACCAGTTAACCACAGTTCTGAGGTACCTATTCCCAAACTCCCAGAAAATCTAGAAGAAATTTTTAGAGAGAGTGAAGAGGAAGAAGAAGCAATAGACACCTCTACTTCATTCGTGCCTTCATCTTTTGAAGTGGACCATCCCAAGCCTTTAAACCAGCATCAACTGAATGACTTAACTAGGGACTTGGGTCTGTCAAAGGAATCTGCCCAGCTACTTGGATCGAGACTCTCAGAAAATCATCTACTTGCTCCAGAGACAACATATTACTGGTACAGGCATAGAGATAAAGAATTTCGAAAGTTTTTTGCTGCCAGTGAAAACAATAATCTGGTGTACTGCACGAATGTGAAGGGCTTAGTTGAAGCTTTAGGTATACCATATGCAGCAGATGAATGGAGACTATTTATAGATTCTTCAATTAGAAGTTTAAAAGCTGTGTTGCTGCATATTAAAAATAAGGTTGCATCTGTTCCTGTGGCACATTCAGTTCATTTAACAGAGAACTATGAAACTATGAAGACCCTGCTTGACGCTTTGAATTACGATTTCCACAATTAGAAGATCTGTGGAGATTTAAAGGTTGTCACTTTAATACTAGGAATGCAAGGAGGGTACACAAAGCATCCATGCTTTCTTTGTTTATGGGACAGCAGAGCAGATGATCAGCACTACCAGAAACAAGAATGGCCAGCCCGAGAACATTTTAACCCTGGGAATTATAACGTACTACATCAACCACTAGTCAATCGGGATAGAATTCTCCTTCCGCCCCTGCATATTAAATTAGGATTAATGAGAAGTTTTGTAAAAGCTTTAAATAAAGAAAGCCATGCATTTATTTTCTTGGCCAAAAAATTTCCAAAAGTCAGTGATGCTAAACTTGCTGCTGGTATTTTTGATGGACCTCAAATAAGAACATTAATGAAAGATGACGAATTTCCAATAGTAATGACAGAAGCTGAAAGAAATGCATGGAGCTCCTTTAAGTCTCTCACTCTTAATTTTTTAGGCAATCATAAAAGCCAAAAATATGAAGCCATCGTGGAAAGCTTTATCCAAAACTTTCAAAGCTTAGGTGTGAGAATGTCAATAAAGCTTCATTTTCTAAGATCACATTTCGATTATTTCCCAGAAAATTGTGGTGATTATAGTGAAGAGCAAGGGGAAAGGTTTCACCAAGATATTAAGTGCATGGAAGAAAGATACCAGGGAAGATGGGACGTCAACATGCTTTCTGACTATTGTTGGTGCTTAAAAAAAAACTTTTGTATATAGCTACATAAATATATTTATTAATCTCCATGTTTTATATCTTAAATTTTATTTTAGACATGTATTATATTAATTGATATTATTATTATGTTGATTATTTATAAGCAAAATAGACAAACCCCCTGTATTTTTCATTTATGATATTTCATATAAAAGTAGGAGTTTGACAAAAGAAAATTCAGATTAGCATTTGTTGTAATCAGGGTTAACAAAAACATAAAATCATACATGTGATTTTAGCTAAATTAGTGTTCATATACTTTATTTCAATCATCCTTCCCTCATGCTAAATTTGAATGTGAATTGTATGTTAAATTATTAGCTAGGTAGAACATTGACAGTTATCATTTTTACCTATTTACAAAGGAAACATATGAGCTTACATTTTAATGTTTATTGAATGTTACAAAATAAAATAATAAATAACATAAAATTTCACAAAAGGCAAATTCATATTAGCATTTATTGTAATCAAAAGATAATAACAAATAATAATAATAACATACAAAAACCTAATTAAATAAAGAATTATTGTATTGCATACCTTACCTGTAAATTAGAAATTGAAATTGCACCCAATACTTTAGTCAAACATAAAACTGTAAAATGATTTTTTTCCAACTAAGCAAATATTTGTTATTTAATGTAATTAAATTTCCTTTTATTGATATTCATTCACTTATTATTATTATAATTACAAGTTGAAATAAAATATCAGTGACATCAAATTATTTTTTGGCAAAAGCAAGTAGAACAAAATTGTCTGTAAGGTCTTTATTCTAACACACAAAAATTCCAGTTAAATTGTATCATTATGCAAATGACGCGTTTTAACTCAATTACAAATTATTAATCACTCTCTTGCTAGTTTTATATTCACATAGTTGGTTAATTTATTCACCATGACAACTTGTATGAAATCTAATGTGTTTTTGAAGTACATGAAAACATTTACAGCAGCATTTACTATATTAAAGAAATGTTAATTTTATTGGATATAAAATTGTATGTAATCACAGTACGACATTCAAAGGAAATGTTTTCCTGTCTCCCACACAGCATTCAGAAAGCTTTCAACTGGTACGAACGCAATTTCCATCAAATTGCATTTACAGAAGGAAACCTAACAAATGAACAAATTATTACTTTTATTGAATCCCTGAATTTATCATGTAGAAAGGAAACAGTGTTTTGGGCATGTGATAGAATGAACTGCGAGTTTTTAAGTCATTTAATTTCTCAACCTGTGGAAAATTTACTTGATTATGGTTATTGATATCCACAAAACTCTGAAAACTCTACAGACTGTATAAAAGACTATTATAAATTTGTATGCCAAATGAACACTTCACGAGGTATATTATTATCTCCATTTACTAATAATAATCATTGTAAATTTAAGAAATTTGTTGTGAAACTATTGTAGCTAAAAATTAATCATTTTTGTTTTCCTGACTATTTATTATTAATTTATCAAACATTAACTAGTACATGTAGAATGCATCTGTGAAACAAAACTATACATTTTCTATTTACTAAACTGTAAAACAATACATTTTGCAATAGCACTATTCCCAATCCCCATGTCATCTTTGTGGAAAACTTTTTTATTGATGAAAACCTTGTAATTTTGCCCCAATGCACTGACATAGCGTTTAAGCAGAAAATAATAAACACCATTATCGAGTCTAATCTTTACTGCAACACCATATCTCGTGTTCAACTGAACAGCATCTTCAATTGTTAGCCAGAGTTTTTTGGTAGTTCACTAGCAGGACTTGTGGTTGAAAAAATACATTGTGATGAATGGGAATTGACATCATTTAAACATTGTAAAACATTGTCATCTTTGCTAGTGTTGGAGATTGGGAAGACAATTGCATTATTATTGACTACAGGACGTCCTCGCTTGTGTTGAGTCCTTCGTTTTTCTTTTACAGGTGCAGGAGGAGGGACCATCATATCTTGTGTTAGCAGATTATAGTTGGAGGCTGTTGGTGGAGTTGTACATAACTCGTCAAATAGATTACCAATGTGAACCACATGCTATGGTTTCAACAAACATTGCCATAAGAAAAATGAATTGTGTAGAAAAAAATAATGATTTTATCTGACGATTTGGGTGAATATATAGATTGAGTTGTTTAATCACTCAACACATCATGACGTCACTACAACACCCCCAGCAATTTCCACATAATGTAATATGTATAAAAAATTGGTTACATCTTAAACAATAGACTGCAATAAATTCTAATCTCATGGGATTTTCGAAAATTCCTCAACCGCTAAAAAAAATTGGTTACATTTTATACAATAGACTGTAAACAAATGTGTTTGCAAACAAATATAACAAAAGAGAATATGTTCCAATGACGTCAGAGATACACAGACGGCCAAAGTGCACAATTACATCATATACATCACAGACATGCCCACCAGGGTCAAAGGTCAAAAATATCCATGTTGTCTTGTGCACTTCATACTACTCACATTTCTATAAGTTATATTCTAGATAAATTTGACCAGGAAATTGGTTTGATTGGTCCAGGAGATGGATGTTTAACAAGCCTATTTGAATATTTATTTGGAAGTATCCAATGTTGTCATACGCATTCAATTCTCCATGACAGTTACAGGCAATTTTTCAATGAATTTGGATTTAGCCGTGGATATAGCTGTGCTATGGAAGTGTTTATTTATTTTGTCGTTGAATAATCTTATTTTATTGATTTGTTTTAGATTTAGGTATATTATTCAATATATTTATTGATGTACTGAGAAATGAATTTTTAATTATTTTCTTGTTATATTTCAGAGGTTTAATTTTTAGTGTTCTATAATTATGTCTAAACGATATTTTGGAGGATAAAACATTAGATTTGTTATAGGGAACAATATTAAATATTTTAAAGAAAATAGTTAACACATTTTATAAATTATACACTGTGGATTTAGAAAAGTTTTTGTTAATTTTTTTATTTCTGCATTCTTGTATGTAAATGATTGACCGCTATTTTTATAGCCCAATTTATTTCTTCATTGATTTTATTCAAAAGTTGTTGATTTATGTCAGTATATAGTGTTTCCATAATTAAAGTGACTTAGTGTTAATGTGTGAATTAATTGAATCTTTGCTTTGGTTGAAATTTGTTGAGATATATTGCTGAGAGCCTTAATTGAAAGCCATTTTCTTTATAACATTATTTAATTAACTTTGTAAAATTATGTTGAGAATCAAAAATTATACCTAGATATTTGAAGGAATTAACTTGTTGTATGTACGTATCATTAAATTTTAAATTATATTGAGAAGTACTTGTGTTGTTATCGTTAGGTTTAGGACTAATTATTCAAAATTGTGTTTTAAATGGGTTTATTCTCAGCCTTAATGATGCAAAATATTGTGCAAGATAAATGCAATTCTCTTCAAGAACTTTTATGGCAATTTCAGGAATCGTATGTGAACTAAATAGCATAGTATTGTCAGCATATTGTATGACATTACATGTAGTCTGATTGCTCAAATCGTTTACATACATGTTGAATAGTAATGGTCCTAAAATTGTTCCTTGTGGAACACTTTTTAATAAAAATCCAGTCAGATGAAATTCCATTTAGCTTAACTCTTTATCTACGATTATGAAGATAACTATCTATTAAGTCTGCACTTTTGTTTGTGAAGCCCATAATTTTTTTTAAATTAAAATTTCGTGGTTTATAGAATCAAGCGCCTTTGATAAATTTAAACATGCACCTGTTGAAAACTCATCTAAATTGATACTATTTTTCCAATGTTCTGTAGTTGTTAAAGCATCATTAGTGGATATATACTTACGAAACCGTATTGATTTTGGGAATACAGATTATGTTTACATATATGTTCGTTAATTTGATTGAAAAGAAGTCTTTTAAAAATCTTACTAATTGGCGATGTAAGAGAAATCGGTCTATAGTTCAAACAATCATTTGGGTCATCTTTTTTAAATAATGGAGTAATATTTTCCAATTTTAATTGGTCAGGAAAAATCGAATGTTTAATGGATGCATTTATAATTTAACCAAGTGGTTCTGCTATTATATCTGGAGCAATTTTTAGATAACAGGATGGAATCATAGGGGACCGTTAGATTTATTCTTTAAAGATTGGATAGATTTGATAATTTTATAGCTTGGTAACATTTCTGAAAGGTTGCATTTCATTTCTATCAAAAGGAGCATTTATGCCATTATAATTGCCGAAGTTGCCAAATACTTTCTTAAATGTGTTAAGTATTATAATTTTTTGGTGCTTGACAATTTTTGAATTCCTTCCATTTAGATTTCTTTTATTCGATTAACTTTCTGCATTTTGCATCTATCCATGGCTTTGAGCCTTTTTTTAGCAACATTATCAATTTTTCCATAGCATAAATATTATTTTCAGGCAACCAAAAGAAGAAGAAGAAAAGAAGAAAAATCTATATTCAGAAATTGTTTTAACAATAAATAGAAATACTGATAACAAATTCTGAAAGCGTCAAGAAAGTAATACAAAACTAAACAAAAAAAAGAAAACAACGAATATTTACAAATAAAAAGTGGTTAACTTGGGCTATGGCGATTGCTAGTTTCTATTAATAGAGTAATCAGGATTATAAAATTTATAACCTCGCCATTTCAGTTTTTTTATATTATAAGTGCAAAAATATTTTTTAATATTCATTTTAAAGTTTTTTAAACTACTTGTTTAATAAATGTTGGTAATTCATTCCACATATTTATAGCTGTGTTTAGAAATGATTTTTTCATTATTCGCTTCTTATACCTAATAGGTTCAATTATGTGTGTTCTTTTATTTTGTTTATTGACTAATTTTGCAGCAAGAAAGTCATTTTGGTAATATGGGAAAGTATTGTTAACTATTTTGAAGAACGTCGTTAAGACATTTATATGAATGTAACATTGCGGATGTAAAAATAATTTTGAAATTTTTCTATATTCATTATTCTTATTAAAGCTATGATTATTTACTGCTACTTTAATAGCCCAATTTAGTTGCACTTGGAATTTCCTGAGAAATTGTTGATTTATATCTGTGTAGAGTACATTGGCATAGTTAAAATGACTTAATATTAGAGCATATATTAATTGAATTTTTGCTTTAGTTGGAAGTTTTTGAGAAATTAAGTTAATTGCTTTAATCGATATGGCCATTTTTCTAATAACATGATTTAGTTGCTCTTCAAAATTTAGATGTATGTCAAAAATTATTCCGAGGTACTTAAAAGACTCAACCTGTTTCATTTGAATGCCGTTGAAATTAAGTTTGTATCTTGAAGTATCAGTAGATTTAGTTTTTGATTTAACAATACAGAATTGAGTTTTTAGCGGATTTACTCTTAGTTTTATAGAGGCAAAATATTTAGCAAGAGAAGCACAGTTTGTTTCGAGAGTTTGAACCGCTTTTTCGGGAAATTTATTAGAATGAAATAATATTGTGTCATCTGCATATTGTATAACGTCACATGTTACTTGCTCGGACAAATCATTTATGTAAATATTAAATAATAACGGACCCAAAATTGTACCCTGTGGAACCCCATTTTTAGTGCATACCCAATCTGAAAAAGATTCATTAATTTTAACTCTTTGCATGCGATTGTATAAGTAACTGGAGATAAGACCTATGCTGTCATTAGAAAAACCTAGAATTTTAATTTTTTGTAGTAAGATACTGCGGTCTGTGGAATCGAAAGCTTTCGAGAGGTCTAAGCAAGCAATTGCTGAGTATTCATTATCATTTATTGTTGATCGCCATTTTTCTGTAGCTTGTATTAAAGCGTCGCTCGTAGAAATACCTTTACGAAAACCATATTGTGTTTTGGAGTAGAGATCATGTTTACAAAGATGTTCGTTAATTTGATTAAAAAGAATTCGTTCAAAAATTTTGCTGATTGGAGAAGTGATTGAAATGGGTCTATAATTTTCGCAATCTTCGGGATCATTTCTTTTAAATAATGGTGTTATATTTGCCAATTTTAATTCATCTCGAAAAAAGGAGTGTTTTATACAATTATTTAAAATATAGCATATTGGTTCAGCTATTAAGTCACCTGAGAGTTTTAGGAACCACGTTGGTATTAGAGAGGGTCCACTGGATTTATTTTTTAAACATTGTATCGACTTTATGATTTCATATTTTGTTGTAAAGTCAATGTTTAAATAGAATAATAAAGTTATATTATAGGAATTGAACATTTTGTTCGGTGTTTGTCAAGAGTAAGTCTTAATCCAATTTTCGTTTTTTTAAATAGGTTACAAGTTTTATGATATTTTTTTCTGACTTTTCTCTTATTTCGATCCAGTATCTAGATGGATATTTAAACTTTTGCTTATTAGAATAAGTTATTATGAGACAATGGTCAGAATAAGGGAATTCAGAGCAAATAAGTTTATAAATAGAGTCGTTCTCTGAAACCATAAAATGTTGAACGGTGAAAGAAAACTTTGTAGCTTAGTTTTTTCATTATTCAAAAAATTCAAATTCCAGTCACCCATTAGCATAATGTTTGTGTTATGACTTAATGCTGTAATGATTTCTTTTTCCATTTGCGCAAAGAAATTGTCCGAATGAGCTTTATTTGGACAATAAGATATATTCATGCGCATTTAAGCGGGTCTTGGATGTCGACCGATAGACTTTCGTATGTGCTATTGCTTGAAATGTTTTTTTGTAAGTTTAGGTTTTAATTTTTTATTAATTAAAAACATAACACCGCCTCCCTTTGTTTTATTGTAGTGTAAATTATGATTTCTATCTGTTCTAAATAGTTTGAATTTGGAATCATCAATTGACCAGAGGGAATTTGTATGATCATTTGTAAACCATGTTTCGGATACTCCAAAGACAAAATTTGACCCAAGTTCTTGTACGAATTTTTTGTATTCATTATTTTGTGAAGAAAGGTTTTGGAAGTTAATATGAATATATTTAGTCGAATTTATAGATTGTACTTTGTTAATGCATTGAGTGTAATCGCATACTTTGATTGACCTGATAGGACCAGAATTAGGGTCGATTCCGGCCAATATTATTAACTTACTTAAAAAAAGAAAATATTGTTTTGTCAATATATTATTTATTATAGTAAATAGAAATAGCTCAGATGGCAAAAAATGGAAGAACAATAAGACCGATTAAATTTAATGGCTTTGAGAATTTTTGTAATGACTAAAAACTTATAGCTTTGATATGAATTTGTAAAAGTAATATTACATTTTATATTAGAAAAAATTGAAATTATATAGAATGCTCTGGTGGAATTATTGCATAACATGGATATTAAACGAAAAATTCGCCATAGTCCAATAGATAATAAAAATATAAAAACTTACCATGATTAGAAAAGTCTTAAAGAGTTTCTGAGTCTTTCAACCTAGGTGGGTGTAAGCGGTGCTGGTGATTTAAGTGCTGCAACTTTGATAGGTGTCGGCGGCCTCTGCCTGTGTGGACACTTGTGGTGGAGGTAAAAGAACNCGACCCGTGGGATTGCGCAACATTAAACGATGTTTCCGGGCTGTTGGTAATCCATCAAAGAATTCCTTAATCATGCAAGCGAGTGTAAATTAACCGGATCTAGAAAAGTGAATGCCATCGCGGGCGAAAAGCTTCCGGTTGATATTGGATTCATAATAAAATGCATTAAGAGTGTTAAAAACTGAATACCCCATGACTTTTGAGTTGTGATGTATCAATAAGTTGAATTCCTGGGCGTTCTTATTTAAGTTGTTGTCGGCAGGGAAAGGGGGGCAACTTCTCCAAATATAACTACGGCTGATATGAATGTGCGTTTGACTGCATTGAATAAATTTTGAAATGACGCCCTGTACTCAGTTTTCTTTTTCAAGACGTCGTTTCTTCCTACCGTGATTAGGACTTTTTTTGATTTTGTCGGAGGTGGGGTATTCGTTCAATGCATTGGCAATTTCTGTAATTGTTGTATCAGGCTATGAATGCACAGCGACTTCGCGTTTGCAGGGTAATCCAAGCGCTTTAGGGTGCCGATACATTGGTGTTCCAATAATAAGCATGTCTGCGTCTGTTAGTCTTTTTGGAGTTCGCTTTGCGATATCAGAGATTTCTGCGGGACCTACCGTTCGCGATGAAATCATTACGCTTTACAAAATCACGTAGAATGGTTCCTTGAGGTATCCCATTATAAACCAATAACCATCGTTTAATTTAACTCTCTGGAATCTGATTGAGGTAACTAGTTATCAATTGCTTACTACAATGAGAAAATCCGCCAATTGTCAGTAGCACATCAGTTGTTGAGACATTTTTGAGTGCATCAGCGAAATCCAAATGAGGTTTTTGATAACATATACATATTTAAAAATTTAGTTATTTGATTGTAATAATCTTTCGAATTTTTGCTTATTGGAGAAATAATTGAGATTGGTCGATAATTAGTGGCAATTGAAGGATAGCTTTTCTTAAAAAATACGAGCAAAATGACCAAGTTTTAAATCACCCGGGAGTAATTTAACTTTAATATATTTAATAAAGCACATTTTACAAAATTAACATTACAAAAATAGAATATTTAAGAATCACCGAATATAAAATTGTTTTTTTTTAAAAAGAACGAAAATCAATACATATAAAATTAACATTACAATGATTATTTTTTGGGTGATCGATAATAAAAAACTTGTACAATGGTTGAGTTTGTGTTCCAGATGCCACAGATTAGACATAAATTGCTTGAGCCCTAACAACCATATCTTGAAAAAAGAAGTGTAAGAGACATTTCTGGCAGAAGACATAAAAGACATCTTGGAGAATACTTTGATAGCAATTGGTGACCATCCTCCTAGAGCTTCCACTGATAGTGGTATGAAGGATATACCAGCTGCTGAACATTGATTCTGCATATTTAGTGAGCTTTCGATTGTCTGAAACTTCCAGAGCATGACCAGCATTAGTACCCGCAAGAGAAACAATCGAAGGCTGCAGTGAACTAATTACAGTCACGTCTAGAGCAGCTGGTCGGCCAGAAGCCCAGCATGGCAAAAAGATGTCCCCAGGACGAGCACGAGACTCAGTGAGGTTAGACTTTTCAAGCACCGGAGACAAAGCACATTTCGAAGCAGTTGCAAAAATAGCGTCCCTGAGTCAATCATGGCGCGCAATTCTTTCGCCATCAACCGCGCAGGACATGGCATGATCACCGAATAAATCCAAAGGCTTAAAGCATTTTGGACATTTTTTGTCATCATTAATTAAGGGGATGCCAAGCCGATAACAAAGCAAAATTCGGAATTCTGCAGGAGCGAAAGAAATACCAAGTGCTTTCAAGGGAATGGCAGCCAACCAATCCCCACTTCCTAGTATGGAACAAGAGAGAAGTCTTGCTTTATCGCGAGGAAACAAACTGGAGGATAAACAAGTATTCTGGCTAACTTGTTGTAAGAGTGAACAAATAGACTTCTGTGCTTTTGGCGCCGTGTGTAAAGGCATTTCAGTCAACGCTATTCCTTTGCTAGAAAGTTCTTGCAAACACTGATGTGGCACAGAGTAAATATAATCATCAATAGAAACAATCTGTTTACATAGTTCTTTATTGTCCACATATGACCCTAAGAACGCTGCAGAAGCAATTGTTGACGCTAGTGGTAATCCAAGACCTCCTTTAGAAATTGGCAAGGATGCTTGTAGTCTTTGTGACACAGAAACAGCTGAACCTGTTATACTTTCTAGAGACTGATGAACTGCTGAATCAAATTCTTCCAATTCTGCTGTAATAGTTGCGGGATTAGAAGTTCTTAAACAAAACGATATCTTAGGTAGTGAGGCACAGCTCCTTGACAGATGTAATTCTAACTGTGGATCTTCAAGTAATTTTATTTCATTCATAATTTGAATGGATTTAGAAACACGTTTCGAGAAGAACTCTTGGACAAATTTTGGAGATAGGCGCTCCAAGAGTGACAATACCATCTTTTCGTCTGTTGATTGATTTGGGCAAAGCACTGAAATCGCAATTAGGATTAGGCGACCAAACTTCACATTTAGTTAAACTAATTTCTAAGCCTACTTTTTTCATAGCTAACACCACAAACTCAAATACTTTACACAAAGATGGAACGTCCCCAACCAGAGAACCATCATCTAAATACCATGCGTTGCATGCTAATTCAGGAAATTTATCTTTGATAGCAGAAACGATTGGGTGAATAGCTAAAGCAAACAAAAGGGGAGCCAAGGGATCACCTTGTTGAACACCGCAAGCTGAAAGCAAGGATTTAGATCCAAATTTCAATCGAGAAGGCTGGGAGTAGCAAAAATAAACCCAAGGATATAGCTGTGGAAAATGAAGTTTAACCTGAGAAAGTATTGCTGAACGATTAAGACTGTTAAATGCATTTTTGATGTCTACCTGGAGAAATGCTAAATTTGTCTTCGATCCAACAGCTTCCACCAATCCATTCAAAGCATGGATGACGGCTTCACAACCTCCCTTAATGCCTACACCAACTTGAAGTGGAGAAAAAAGAGCAGCTGCCTTATTCCTTGACAATTGACATAAGCATTTGGCAATCAATCTTCGAAGAACTTCTCCCACTGCAATTGGGCGAATTCCACCGTCCTTTTTCTTCAATGAATTCGTTAAAGAAACTTTAAGCGATTTGAAATAATGGTTGCAGTAATTTTATGCGTTAATGAGGGAATGCTTGAAGGACCGCTTGATTTGTTGGTTTTAAGCTCATGGATTAATTTAATAATTTCATAGCTGGTTGAAAAGCGGAAAGAAATTTTGGAACATTGTATTTTTCTAGGTCAACAAAAGTCTTACTTAATTGATTAGATATTTCTAAATCATCAGTAAGATTGTTTATTTTCTGATCTTTTATCACAGCAATGGAGTTTGATTTTGATCGCGTATAATTTGTGATTTCAGGTATTATAATCCATTTTGAACTTCATTAAGTAGGCCTGCGTATTCATTTATAATAGATTCGTTGAACTCCTTACGAGACTCAATATTCGATGCATTTCTATCCTTTGTCCTTATCGCGGATCAATGCTTTGCAAGTTTCAGTTATCCAAGATTTATTAGAAGCAGTATTGTTTGCCGTTGAGTTGGTAGTGGATTTAACCAATACTTTCTTTGGAGTGCAAAATCTGTTAAGACAAAATTAAAAAATGACTAAAAAGTCTTCCAAGATATCATTTAAATTTGATGCAGAATATAGAGGAAACCAATTTTCTGATGAAAGGGATGACTTAAAACTATTAATATTCAAAATGCATTTCAACCGTGTATCTTTCACTATGCCAAATGTCAGTGTAAAAATGTGGCCAATTTACTTTCAAAATTGTCGTTTAATAGACTGCACAATTACTGAAAATTGTGGCAAAAAATTCTCTAGGTAAAGTTGAAATATCTAAAAAATTCAAATTTTGTATTAAATTTTTAAAACAAGGATTCTGAAAAATATAAATGTCTGAAAGAGAAGCTATCTGAAGGTATCTTTCAACTTTATTTCATGCCTTAATACACATGCTTGTGCTTGCATATAGGCAGTTCTTCAAAATTTAGAAACTTCACTGAAATTTGCTGAATTATTTATGTAATTCAAAATAAAATTTACATAGATATAAACAAAAAACTTTAAAATTAATTTTTCTATTAGAACTACAAGCTTACGGCTACCTACATAGACTTGGGTATCTCAATTTATTAATATATTAGCAAACTTTAAAATTAAGTAAATTGTTGGTGAAAATAGAAACAAAACAATTCTATAATTAACTACATATAAAGGCCTTCTGGAGTTCCCTCGTTCTTGCGATATAAGACATTTTCTTTAGATTTTTTAAAGTCTTCTTTGGTAACTTTCATTCTTCTTTCGCGCAATGCCATTAAGCCGGCTTCTGTACAAATGGCCTAAAAACACCAACTACCGTGTATGAATATTCTCTATTGACAATTTCATACACTTAACATAGCATCTATGACTGCCAAATGGTATATTTCAACTGATTTTTAGTATATTTTTTTAAACAACATCACTGGATATTTGATAGGCCATTATTTTGTGAAATAAAATATTGATTTTGAATAAATTGGATCTTCATTGAATTTCATAGATATTACTATTTGAATTTTGAACAGATTCCATTAAATCGGAATTGTATTGTAATTTGAGGATAAGAATCAAATTTGCAATTTTGTGGTTTATGTGATTTTAGGGGTTTGAAACCTGCAGAATCTAAATCGGGGACAAAATATTTTGTACCTATGCCTTGACATGTAATAAAGCGATTTAAAAAAACCGGAAATATAGCAACGGTCTCAAACATGCCCCTGAAGGACCGAAAAGTATTCAAATTTTCATGTTTTTTCTTGACCAATTCTTCCTAACTTAAACAACTCTAACAAATAACGAAATTACAAATTTTCATCCAAAACATCAAAAATTCGGAGATTTCTTCAGTAAATTATTAAAGTTGTTTTTCTGAATTGTATAAAAAAATAGTTTTAATTTTAACTGAAATTGATAAAACTTTGTCATTTCTAATTGTATCTTCCTGAAATTTGACATGATAGTTTACTAAATGCTCCTCATTTATTTGCTTGTCAGTCTTATATGATTATTCAGAAAATTCTAGAAAGCACACTTTACATAATTAATTAGATCTTAAAAATTATTTGATTGCTTAACATTCATACTTATTAATTTACATCCGTGAAAGTTTGAGCAAATTTGATTGAAGTTTTTGGATGCATTATGACAATCAGCATAGCTTGTCAATTTTTTGCTTGCCATCCATTTTGAATTTCCATTTGCATAATTTATGCGTGCCTAATCCCTAAGCTTAACTTATCTCCCAAAAGTGTCAACATTTACTTATTCAGCAGAATTACGACCAGTAATAACATCTAGCAGCTACCTAAACATATATATCATCAATAAAATGAAATTAACACAAAATTCAATGGCGATTTCTCTGCAAAACTGTCAAATTTCATAAACGCTTGTAGAAACATAAAATCTGCATTGTAAATATATTTTTTTACTATTTAACTGATAAACCTGACAAGAATTAAAAAGTTTTGCAAAAATAACTTGTGGCAATAATTTTATATCATCCAAAGTCAATCGAACACTAGCGCAAACAATTAATCACGGTAATTTTACTTTGAGGTGTTAGTATACGGGATTGTACTAAAATAGCATACAATGAAACTTACCATACTTTGTGACTAGGGTACGTGACTACAATTTGTGCATATTATCAAAACTCATGTAAAAATGCAGATTAAAAGCATCCCGTCATTAAGGGAATTGGTTCGAAAAACAAAAATGAGCATATGCAATAAATCTATCAAACAAATATTCAAAATTTCTATCTAAAACTGCGCTTGAGGACAAAGCAAAAAACTTGCTCAAAATGTTCGCTTAAAATTTAAAAAATAGATTTATAACGTTTGATGTGTTTGAATAACGCGGTCGAATATTTTACCATAATAGTTAGCACACATTTCTTGCAAGGCCTAATATGGAGTGCTAAATATACCAATGGAGTGTCAAGCTTTACATTAT
Organism: Hofstenia miamia; assembly: GCA_900660155.1. NCBI lineage: Eukaryota > Metazoa > Xenacoelomorpha > Acoela > Hofsteniidae > Hofstenia > Hofstenia miamia. The sequence continues at coordinate 1,767,327 of CABFPE010000090.1, forward strand.
AAAATCTGTTTTATAAGATCAAAATATGGGGTACAGCATCATTGTCGCATTATCAAAATTTTACCTAAAAATAGAACACATTGTACAGCCATTGAGTTAAGCCAGGTCCTGATGTTCCAAAACAAGTTGGTTTAGAATATGATGTACACACAAAATACACATTTTGAAAGCCCATTAATATAAATATTTACTAAAAAATTGAATTTAAAAAAATATTACAACAGTGCAAAATATCTAGACATATGGTAATAAAATGATATTCGAGGAATTAAAAAATATAACATTTGGAAAATTTGCTTGCTCAGGAATGACAAAGCAGCTTTGGAGCCAAGCTTATGACAATGTCCATCCAACCACGTAGTCACGACGCATCTGTTGTTTCAGGGCGTCTTAGCAATTAAATTGAAAAGATGTCTAACCACCTAGCGGAACCAAGATTTATAACTACATCAACAAATGCATCCCACGGTCTAAGTTTAGCCCTAGTGATTTCCCATTCTTAATAATTGGAAACAATAATGATAATATAGACAACGGTTTTTGTGCAAGGACAACACAAATCTAAGCAAAATTCCCTAAGCAAGAAATGCTTAAATGTGATTCACAGCTTGTCTGCCCAAAACGTTTATTACTAAATGTGAGCATGGTTGACAATGACAGTTAGTAACCTCGAGATATCTTCATGAATTTTACTCAGACACCTTAATAATGTGTATATTTAAACTAAGAATTTATACGAAAAAACTCACGTATATTACGAATAAATATAAAATTGCAATACCTTGATATCTGCACCTGAAAGATCGTCCTTCGCCATGATCAAATCGTCAAGTTGAACGTCTTGTGAGAGTGTCATGCGACTTGTGTGAATGTTAAATATTCTACGCTTTGTTTTGGCATCAGGAAGAGGAAATTCTATTTTGCGATCGATTCTTCCAGGACGGATGAGCGCAGGATCAAGAGTTTCAATTCGATTAGTAGCCATTATCACCTAGATTTTTTGTAATTATAAAATAAATTATAAACATGACTTCAGAAAAACAATTGCTTATTCACTTGGTAAATATAGAAATGTAATGCCTAAAAATATTGAGCAATAAATAGAGGGTCATTCTAGAATAAAACTATACAGTGGAGTGAAAATAACTGAAGAAACTAGAATCAAGTATTTCAGAATATTACTAATACATTTTGTTAATTTTGGTGAGAACAGAAATTATGATGTGGGACCAGAAAATTTCATAGGAGGGAGGCCGGGATGAGAAGAAACTGAAAGAAAATCCAACTGGACTAAATTCGAATAGGAACAATATAATTTTGATCCCGCATACACCCCCCCCATACAAAACCCGAATGTATTACCTTAACATCAGCCTTAGAGTCAAATCCATCAAGCTGATTCAAAAGTTCCAACATTGTTCGTTGGATTTCTCGCTCTCCACCGGAATTGGATTCATAACGTTTGGTTCCAACTGCATCGATTTCATCAATAAATACAATCGAGGGGGCATGCTCTTCAGCAAGACGAAACAATTCGCGAACCAACTTTGGTCCATCACCCTACAATTATTATTTGAATATACCGTTCGTAAAGAGAAACATACCAAGTACTTTTGAATAAGTTCAGAACCAACAACACGAAGAAATGTGGCTGAGGTTTGATTAGCAACAGCTTTAGCTAATAAGGTCTTGCCTAAATTTAATCAAATTTTAAAGTGTGCAAACGAGGTGTATGGAACGATCACTTAGCTAATAATACTAAAATGACAACGAATAACGAACTAATGCAAAATAATATAGCCTTTTTACTCTTAGCTAAGATAAATAAATAACAGAAAGTTAATAGACGTTAAATAATGGGAATGGTGAATTTATGTATAGGGTCATTCCAACGTGACGGTCGTGATTTTCGAAGCAGTTTTTTGATGTTCAAATATCTCATGTTAACGCTATTTAAATGCGTTTGCTGAAATATCTCGTGTGTATGTTACAGTTACATGCCTCCAAAATGTTACACATATTCAGAGTCATTCCTACTTAAATTATGGTGTCTGAGGATAGATATGTATTGCGTGACGGTCGTGATGCAGAGAAATGGGCATATGTCACTTTGAGGTACAACTGTGTAATTTTCTGCGAAGTCTGCAGTTCCTTAAAGCCTATTTTTACGTGGGCATATAAGGTCGTTTTACTGTTTAACATAGCACATAAGCACCAACTCAAGCATAAATGGTTTTCTTAGGATTTACAAATAACTCGTGACGATGTGAATCTGGATATCTACAATATACTTTTAAGTCTCATTTTGTTGTCATTAATGAAGTTTTATGAAGTTGAATCCTCTTTAGTTCTTTTTACAATACATAACTACGGTCTATTATATCTATTACGCTTGTACCTTCTAGTCTAAAATTCAAAAGATGTTCATTACATATCTATAAAACGATTAAAAACAAAGTTTTCAGAGTTTTTCATTATAATGTTCATGTACATGTACATCTGATATAAAATGAGTAAAGCAAAGCATGGAACGCATGATATAAGACTGCTGCATAATAAAATTTAATATAAAAGGTATCAAAAGGCGTATAGACGAATTTCAATTTTTGGGTTGGTGGTTGACATTCTCGTGGGATGACCCTATATCCTAATAAATTTCTGCATATTTTTAAAGCGTTGTATTCTTTCGCAAAAATTAAGAAAACAGAAGAAAATACACACACACCTGTTCCAGGGGCACCATAAAGAATAACACCCTTAGGAGGCTTTATACCCATTTCCTCATAATATTCCGGATGTGTTAACGGTAATTCTACGGACTCTTTAATTTCTTGAATTTGAGTTTCCAAACCTCCAATATCCGCATATGTTTCTTGAGGAGCCTTTTCTAATTTCATTACAGACACCATGGGATCTGTATCGTCAGACAATATACCAATAATTGCGTGTACCTAAAGGCAAGGTGATTTTTGAATTTGTAATGTCAACTTACTTTGTGATTTAACAGAACTGTTGATCCCGGTTCTAATTGATCTTTGTCTACGAATGATAACATACTGACATAATGCTCAGAGCCAACGGACGTAGATACAATAGCATGATTCTCATCGATAATTTCTTCAAGAGACCCTACGGACATTGGGGTACCTCTGAGCTCATCAACCTTCGTACGTTCCTCCTAAAAATACAATTACTGAAAATATATAGTTTTTAAAAATACCTCTTGTTTTTCATCTTGCGGTTTCAGACGTTCTTGATTTTTAATAAATTCTTCTTCAAGCAATAAATAGTCTTTAATACGCTCTAACTTGAGTAGTCGCAGTCTGCATTTTGAATGAGGTGTAACTAAATTGAATAAATGAACTGAACGCACAAAATAGAGGACAAATCAATGAAGTAATTGCATCACATAAGCGTCCTCAGTTCATATACTAACTGATAAGAATGTATATTGCATCTTTCTGAGAAAAATAGTTCGAGTTTGTTTGAAAAAATTCATTTGAAAAAGTATATATAGTAGGTTACAAATAAAATTAAAGTGGGCGTTTAAGATAAATTATTTAAGTAACTGGCATTGTTGCCTATGACACTGGAAAATGTTAATATGTAATTCATGCAGTTATCTAACGTCAGAAATCTTCAATATATCTACCTGAATTTTTGGGCAAAGCATAGAGATAGACAGCAAGTGATATAGATGTCACAATTATATATATATATATATATATATATATATATTAGAATTACACATACCAAAAATTAATCCGACTGCACAATTCAATAAAATGCTTTTATTAACCACCTAAGAATTTCTCAAAGGCAATGGCCAGTGCAAGCCTTTCATACTTTATAAATCTGTACCTTTTTCTGTCAAATTAAAAATATTTCAATCAAATTTTAAATGTTTGCCATTCAAATTAATATAGCTGATTTGTATTTAAATTTTTTCAGATAATAATTTCGGCAGAAAAAGTTTGAACAGCCGTTGTTCAAACTTTTTTTTGGGATCGCGCCGGCATGGTTTCCAAAAATTTGAAAGTTTAAATTTGCTGTACAGTGATATCTTTGTGATTATTTATGATATATTTTCGAATTTCCCACAATGATTAATTTTTTAATTGTGAATTCGAATTTCTTAGATTTCTTATTAATTTTCCTCACTTGTCCGTTCATCGGCTCACTGAAAAAACCTTATTAATTTGAATGTATATAAATATGTTTAAACGTTAACTAGCAAATTTTTTACAATTAACAGTTAGTAAGAAAAAATATTGAAAGTAAGAGATTTGAGCGGCTTAATTAAATTTGCAGCAATTAGGCTATTTATGTGAACTGTGAAATTAGCAGAATTTAGTCATCACGGATGAATTTTCTTTAACGCGTTAATATATGTTCCATGTAATTGTAAATTCAACAAAACAATCTATTGTGTAGATAAGATCATACAGGTGTTTGCATTTGCATACCGTCGAAAGTAGGATATTATTCAAGAATTAGTTAATTGTAAGGTTTATTTTTCAAAAATAGTACCATTTAGCATTTATTCCAATAACATTTTAACTTGCTCACCAATAAATATATTATTTGATTAATATTTAATATGAGGCATCAGTTTCGAAAGCTATAAAAGAAAAATGTATCCTGATGTTGAGCTCATGGTTAATTCCACACAGCGGAAATTTTTATCCAAAGTGATAATTCTAAGCATATTTCAATACTATAAAAACAAAAAATACATTTCTTAATATCTAGTAATTTTGCAGTGAGATGAAATATTTACTTACTAAAAACAGAATTTATGCAATTTGCGAAAATAAATTTTTGCATGGGTGACAATTTCATGGAATTGACCTCATAGCGTCCTAGCGACAAAGCATCGGACTAAACCAATACGTAAATTTAACGTGTAAGAACTATTTTAACTTACACGTTTATATCCATGAACACGTTAACACATTAACGAGATAATTTCTCTCAGCCATCATTTCAATTTAAAAAGAATTGTAGTGAATCTTCACAAAAAATTTCTTAAATAAAAAATCTAATAATAAACACAAATTAATCGAGCAACCAAACAAATGACAACCACCTTAAATACAGTAAAATTCAAATAAGGCTTAATTAAAAATTTTTGCCAAAATAACATGCCTGGAAATTAAATGTTATCTTTTGCAAACATATTTAACGAAAAGCTGACTTTGGCATGAACGCTGTTCTCGATATTTGCAATTCATGAAAAAGATATGAATTGAAATGATCTCTATCGTATAAGCAGAACAATCACAATAAACATAAATTTGATTTAAATTTTAGTTAGCAGATGAGAAATTTTTCAAAACATATTCAGTTTGAAAAATTACGGTTGCTAATGTTTGCATTACACTATTCAACACGGCAATAAAAGTTTTTGTTGAGATTTTAGTATTTGTGTATTTAATATTTCTCGATCTACATGTACAATTCTTGATAAATGCAATTGGAACAAACTACGTCATTTATTTTAAATAAGAAATTTCTAAGACAAGGAAAAATTATTCTGAAGTTGAGGGATTAAGAAATGATAATTTCATTTGAAATTTTAATTTTGTTCAGTTCGCAACACTAAGTATAGGTAGCATATAGTAGCATATTTCAATCATTGAAAAATAACACATGATCTAAAATAAACGTTGCATACAAAAGCTACTCTAGAAATTAGAAAAATTACGATGAAAATTAAAAATATATTAATGTATTTAAGGAAAAAATTAATTTAACAAGGCTGTTACGAAAACTCGAATTATTGAGTCGGTTCGAGTACTTGATTCTACCCTAACAGTTCTGATTTCAAATACAAGCACAATTTTTTTAGAAAAAAAATATTGAATTGTAATTATTTCATTGTTTCAAAATTATAAGAATCAACCGTTTTCGATTCTATTTAAACTCAAATTTGATTTGTTGAACTCGACTTTGCAGTAAACCTTACATTTGAAATAATTCTATTTTTCTATACATCATGAATATTACAATAAAGTACAATGACAAGCCTTTACCAGTAGGTAATTTATTCGCCGCATCAGGTCCCTTTGCACGCTTTTTACGTCTCCCCAGTCTAGTTGGGACAGGCGGTTCGTATTTTTTCTTTTCTTTGCTGTCTTTTTTATCCCCACCGTGTTCACCGCCTCCCCCGGAACCTCCAGATTGTTGCTGACCCTAAATATAACAATCATATAACATTCATGATAGCCCAATCTCTTACCATTATCTTTTTGAAATTCTAAAACACAAAGTTAAACAGATTATTTAAAAAATGGAAAATAGCGGGTTGTTCGTTTTGTTTTTTTTTCGAAAAACGCTTAAAACTTTTTATATTGTAAAGAACATTTTTTATTGCTTTGAACAATAGAGGTAACAAAAATGTTAACAGAAACGTTTATTCATAAAAGAAGTTATCTGAAAATCAAACGAACTCTAAATGAGCAAGGCAATATTCTTACTTTCTGATAAAATAGTCTGAAAATACATGTTTTTTTTCAAATATATGAAATGCGTTTGAATTGTTTTCTATAGATGATCTTTAAACAGTTGTTTTAAACTCTGGGAAAATATACAAATTCAAAAAAATACCTGTAGGCAAAGGCACAACATAGAAAGTATGTAAGAAATATTGTACTGGAGATTTCCATAAAATTAAATTTAAAAGGAGAAGTGGATCCATGTTGACCAAGGTCTCCCACAGCATTGCATAACAGGATAGTTTAGTGAAACTACAAAAAATTCAAAAACTTGTTTCTATTTTTATGTATAATGTCTGAATCTGAACCCAATGTTTAAAAAGACGTTGCTTCGATGCTCTGGTATATTTATTCACTTAGATATGAACATATTTACATCTTAAAATCTGCTATCAAAATGTAGTTTAATATAGGTATAGACTATAATATATATATATATATATATATATATATATATATTCATATATTTATAATAAAGAAAGTTATTTATGTTTTGTAAAACCAGCTCAAACAAACTTTTATCCAAACCAGGTGAAAGAAACATTTCAATAGAGTAAATTAGTGAATTTAGCGATAGGGTTTGATTTATTTATTTTAAATATCGGGAATTATTTTACACATTTTAAAAAAACCATTCGAAAAAGTATTTATAATATATATTATATATATATATATAATATAAACTATCTAAACAGGTATATTTATTAGTTGAATACTTAAAAATGCGATTGAAATAAAAATTAACAGCCACTTTAAAAGTTGTAGGGAACCAATACTTATAATTCGCGAAATACTGTATATTAACATAAGCGACTATAAAACAGAGCAATTTATTGATAATGATTAGTGAAAGCAATAGTAGTCAGATGCGAAAATATTGTGCAATGCTAATACCCCGTTTACACGTGACATTCAACCACTCAAGTAGAGCACTTGAAAAACATTCGAATATCAAAAGATTTTGATTTTCTCGAGTGTCTTATGTCTCGTGTCACCGTGTAAACACCCAAAACATGAGACATGCATGTTTTCGAATGAAATTAATTAACTATACCGCGATTTAACACAAATTAGTCAATATTACTAATCAAAATTAACAACTAAATTGATCATATTTTTAGCCGCAAAAATATTGTGATGTGTTTAATGAAATCTTGATTTTTTGCACTTTGTTTAGTACTAAATAATTAAATATATTCTATGTGAGTAAAATTGTTATGCTTCTAATTGGAATAGAGGATAAGTAAATGTGAAAAAATAGCGATCTCAGTTATGTTTATGTAGAATTGACGTGCTTCGAATTGAAACAAAAACAAATCCGAAAGCTAATTATTTCAAGTAGAATAATTACAATGTCTGACCCATCGGAAGAATGTCTATTTTCAAATCAATTTTTAAATTAACAGAGTATAAGCTCTGCGATCAATATTTAACAGTAGGATGACTGATGGTTTAGAATCAAAGTTGATAGAGGCAGTGGCTTTTTTATGGGATGTCTCGATTCCTGTTATAAGAACAGGGATCTAAAGAAGAAAACCTTACCAGAAATTGCAACAGGTTTACGCACTAAATGTGAGTCTTAATGTTATTTGTTTGCGCAGGGCCTTCTATGTTAAGAAGGCCCTGGTTTGCGATATTCTGTGTTAAGTGATTGAAATCTTAAAATTTTGCGATTTGGGATTATATACATAAAAACATTATTAATGATTAGTCCTGTGCGACCCAATATAATTTAACCGGATGGCTCCTAACTTAATGTGATCTTTGAAAATCAGAATAAATTTAAATTAAAAAGAAAAATGTATTCTATTTCTAACCTTCAAAATGAAATTGGTCCATTCCTATATATGCTAACATAAAGGTGATGTTGATATATATATATATATACATATATAATGGTGATTTGTAATAAAATTTTCATATATATATTGGTGCTTTGTAACGCTCACCACATATATTGGTGTTATGTAACCAAATGGTGTTTTGTACATAGGAAAAAAATTTATATTTTTTCATTTTTATTTTTCGTAATTTTTACTTATATTTGATAATACTTAGTCTCTATTGATATATTGTTATCAATTTCGTTTGACCTTTATGTTTGCAAAGTGTAAAAAACTATGCACTAATTCAATTATTTCTTTTAAAATAATTTCTAAA
>CABFPE010000090.1:1778014-1800654 GCA_900660155.1 Hofstenia miamia
ACAGAACATGTTGGATTCCATCAGATAGATAGATAGATAGATAGAACTTTTATTTAATCACAGATTAACATCCATGAAAGACACTACAAAGATACAACAAATGCTAATTCAGTACATTTTCAGAAACCTGTCGGGGAAGATTTTCCTGGACACGCCACCAGCATTTCTCCTCCGAAGGTGGTCTTCCGAGTACCTAGATCTCATGGGAATAAATTTGGCTAACGGGTGGTTTCTAAATTTCGTAATTGTGGCAAATAATTTCCTGTCAGAGTCTTCAATAATTTGCTTGATGGGAACAAAGGTATTGATGATTCCAAATATGCATCTCTATACTAAGATGGATATATTTGATCGTCTGAAAAGTTTCAAAGGCATTAAAAACTATTTTTGACGCATTTCTTTAATGGTTACAGTTTTAGCAATTGCTCTTCTTTTCATCTAAACTGAGATGTGATTGTTCTTATTGCAAAGAAAGCAATTCATATTTATTTGATGCATAATGATCATTCCTTACATGACTCAATACCATAACTTCATATGCTAGCATTGCCATTTTGTTCAATAAACGGTTTTCTTCTTTAACTTTCCTTTGCATGTAGTCACACAATAAAAATAAATAAATCATAATTTTTTAGATAATTTAGCATTAAAAATTTTCTCCATTTGATTGTATTAATTGTGATCTTATGTTGAATTACGTTATGCTATAAACAGAAAATTATTACAAATAAAATTTGAGACCATCTAGTGGTAACACACTTCCTAATGCAAATATGAGCATGAATTTTTTAGTCTCGGTTCAATTCGCAAAATTCGGGAGACTGACTGTTCATTAATAAATACAACTCTGATTTATGAGCTGCATATTTACATTGACATAATAATATTATAATATCAAAATAATCTAGTTAAAATTTATTATGGCGAATTAGACAGCAATAACCAATGAAAATTACAAATATGGGACAAAGCTAAAATTGTACGGTTGCGATAGCATAAATGTGTAGGGTGGTGATATATCATAGCGTTCAACTTTTAAATGAAATCTTAGCGTATCATTTGAGGCAATAAAATTTACCATCACTTAAGTAATTTTCATTCTGTTTCACTTAATCTGGAGGAAGTGTTTTTTTTATTCCCAATTTAACACATTGAATTATTATATATTTTCAAGAATATAATTAAAATTTCTTAATTTTTACATAATACAAGTCTATTCATTTCGCATTATTAAATATTCTATAATTAATATTTGTCTCTTATATGCAATTTATATTGACATTTATAATTTCCATGCTGTGCTCTACTAAACCCTTAACGTCTCTTTAAAGGAAGTGACTTGCAATAAAGATAATGTTATGTAAGTTACAAATTTTGAATTTTTTAAGTAGTTTTCCCTAATAAACTTCAGTGTGTAATAGACTTGACAATTTTCTCAATAATATGTTATTGAAATGCTATGTAACAACTCAATGTTACTAAACATTAAAATGGGACAAACTGAAAGACAGGCTGTTTTTCTTTTAATGGTTTCTGGTCAAATTGATTCAGGTTATGTGAGTATTTTTAATTTATGTTACAGGAGTGCTTCAACAATGGTAAGGACTTGAGTTCACTCCTGGTCAACTAGTTAAGAAGTCATGAATAATGAATCTTATTTGTTTTACATTACTATTTAACGCTTAAGTTGTTTTATAGGTTGGAATAATTTCTGCAATAACGTAAAATATACCAGTAAAATGTGCCATTTTACATACTTTGCAGTTTCTCTTTTATTTGAGCGTGTAATTTATTCAGGAATGAACGACGAATCGTATCTGGGTGTTGGATAAGCGATAGATCACATGAGTACATGTAGAAATCAAGTGTCTATGAGCTGCCTTTGAAAGAATGATAGTGATTTTAAGACTACTTCTGTTTCCTCATATATAGTGTTGACCGAACATCCTATAGTATAAATAATAATGTAAATGTTATGTTTTAAGAAGAAACAGTTAATGTGTGTACCAAATTATATGCATAACTTCACCAGCGAACATCTGTAAATTCGTGGAAATATGCTAGATTTATTAATAATAAATCAATTGAATTACATCTCAATCTCCATTCAGTAATACGTTGTTGGGAATTCTCAATGATACCATAATCAGGTTTATTCGTATTCCAGAAGGCATTCTTCTCAGGAGCAGCAAAATGACATTTTTTTATATTTTACAATATATTCATTTTATTCCCCTTCATTTTCTAAATTTATAATGCAGTAATTAAAAAGTCTATATCTCTACATTTTCTGCAATATAATAATATAATAAGTTATTTGTATTTTTGTAAGTACTACATGTAAATAAACAGTACATGTATAATTCTTGAATCTCAGTCATTAAAATGGCAAAATACATTATTTAGACTTTTGAACTACTGATTTGTTCTATTCTTTTAAAGAATGAACGAGCATTAATGTAACCTAATTCGTTTTTGAAGGAAGTCTTTTATTACGCCTAAATAACTATATATCATTTTTTCTGTAAGCATTTTTCAATTTGGAAAGTCTACATTTAAGTTTTGCTGTTCTAGTCGTTCTATATTTCTACTTCTATCCTTGAGAATAGTATTAACGTCTGATAACTTATTTTTATCCGTTGCCATAGAAGAATTAACAAGATGAAATATAATCCTAGATCTTAAATCCCAATACTTTCCTAGTCAATCTGAATTTACTATCCTATGCTTAAGGTGCGCGTATACAGGATTTCTTACGGCTGTAGATCTCCTTTGTGATTAAGTCAGTGACCAAAATCTGAGCGAAGTCCCTTGAAAGTTTTCATTTATTTAAAAATTGGACATTAAAAATACATTTAACCCTATAATCTCGCTTTTGCTAAGTTTTCGTTACAAACTAAAAATTTGATTAAGAAATAGATTAAAGTTATTTTAAAATATTCAGACAAATTAATTTTGTATAGATATGTACATGAATATACAAATATGTATATTTTAGACTATGTATATTTTTAAGAAGTACATAGGATGCACTCTAATGTTCAGAATATTATGATTTGTGAAGAAATAAATCATTATGATTTTCCTTAAATCAGAGCTTGTATGTTGCCCGTTGACTCATCTTTCTACAATAAACATTATATATTCTTGGGCTGTGAAGGAATCTGTTTGGAAGAGTTTGTTACGAATTCGTAGCAAATATATTTTGTGGCAAGCTATAGTTGAAATTGAAAATATCATTGGCTATCATTAATATTTTGCATAGTATAAAGCATTTCTTCATTATGACCTTATATTTTTAAATATTTTAATTTTTCCGAAAATCTGTTGATTTAGCCAGTCAAAACCTTTGTTACGGCATTGCTATGTTTTATTAAGTGTCAATCTCATCGTTGTATTCTTTTTGATTTAATATATTTATTGCTTTCACACACTCTTAGGTTTTCAACTATCAATTTGATATGCCACTAAAAACCGGTCAGAAATGAATTCAATTTAGTGTAAGTCAGAATAGAAAACAACGCGTTACAAATTTTCTTATCTTATTGAAGCATATGCGTTTATGTTATTCATTATGGTGACTGTTGCTTCAAACCAACAATTTCTTAGTGTATCCTCAGAGAACTTAAGCTCTTATGATGTGAAAAATATTTGGGTTTTTGAAAAAATAAGCTAATTTATGAGTATCATAATTATAACCTTAACACTAAACCTAATCCAAAACATATCGCAAGCCATAACCCTAACTGCAAAGCTATCTCTACCCATATCCCTAACAAAATCCTACCCCTAATGCAAAACATAACCCTAACCTCAGTTAAGTTCTACCCTAAACTTTGCCCAAACCATAAAACTAACATTAAACTATATTCTTCAACATGACAGAGCCAATTCAATGAGACTATATTCATACTGATGTATATAAACAAAATAACTACGTGAAAATATGTGAGGGAAAAGACGAGGTTGATTGAATAAACAATGCCAAATCTTATATTTGCAAACAAAAGCCTCGTGATTAAATTACTAATTAGCGTATTAATAGTAGTATATTATAATTCATATCGAAACTTACTGATATTAATAATAAATTTGCATGTGTCTTCTACATAATATTTAGGGTATGGTTTGGGTTAGGGTTAGGACTAAGGTCCGAGTTTACTTAGGTTAGGGTTATGGCTTGGGTTAATGTTAAGGTGGGGAAAGGGTTTGGGTTAGGTCTATAAGCTTTATTATGATAAACTAGCATATTTTTGAAATTTGAGCAGATGGAGATAACTCAAAAGTACCAATATTTGAAAGAAGTTTCAAATGGATAAAGCAATAACGCGATTCATACAATTGAACTAAGTTTTTGTATACATGTATTTGTATTAAAATTTTCAATTCATTTTGATATATTTTGATTGGCAAAGAAGATGCAATCAAAAGTCACGTACATCTTTACTATTGATTTAGGGTAGGGGTGCACTATAAAGAGCTTTTAATTCTAAAAGTTTAGTTTTGATGCAATGGTGTGAGACCGTATTTTGCATTGAAGCTTAAATCGCTGGTTTGCAATAAATATACCATGCAATTTTTAGATTATCTTGTTAGATATTTTATGTAGTTTTGTTATTATTATAATTTTACGTTTGTAGTGTCAGAAACTGGCAAAAACGCAATCAGTCGTAGTGTTTGACAGATAGTATTGTTTTATTTTTCCCATTTTTGCTGATCAAAGAGTGAATTCCCATTAGTTTTGTGTTTTTCCTAGTAATAAGATGTCAAAATGCATTATTAGAATTCCCTGCACTTATATAAGGTAATAAAAACTTACTTTGCGAAAAAAACTACAGAAATTTGAATTTCAAATTTTATACATGTGTTATCATTGTTTAGTAGACTTAGTGTTTTATAATAAACACCAGTGATCAAACATACACGTATTTGCATAATTGCTTAATTATTGTATTGGCTTTCAAGATTGTGCTATACACGTAGTAGGTTTAGACAGGTATACTGAGATGATCCTAGTTGCAACTTGCTGGGCAGCACATTTGCAAATGCACCCCGCATATATATTTTCTCGCTGGGCCTGCATATAGCAAATGGCATAGCATTACAAAAATATTGATTATTACTTGTGATGTTATAGAAGGCTCAAACAAAACTGTCTGTTCACTAGTAAACTTGTTGTCCTTGAGTATGGCAAAAATATTATGCAGTTGAAAATACGTATAATAAGATTAGTTAATGCACTTTAAGATGGCAGCTAATTGTCCAACCAAGTAAATGCCCTTGTAGATTTGTTATTGTACCTCTCGAAATTTCATAAAACACTTTACAAAGCTTTACACACTGCCTGGTTTTTTCAATTATTCTGTTCTAAAATTCTTTTTAACCTTTTCCAACATTCCTGACTGCAAACCACCTGTTTTCCATAATTTTTAATGATTCATTATAGACAACAAACTCAGTGATGTTATCTTTGCTATGACTAAAAATCATTTTATTGTTTAGCTTAACACTGTTTCAGTTTAACTTTCTTTAGGAATTTCGTTACTATCGAGTTTAACACATTTTGTTTATAGTTTTATCCACTTTGAATTTTGCATTGATGCATTTTCCAAAAATTGATTCAATTCGTTTAGATTAAATGTTGACACATTTCTAAATAGGGGCTACTGGAATAATTGCCGCTGATGGTAGCTTCATTAACTAATCTTGTTCATAGTGTCGTTCCACATTTTTCTCCATGTACATAATTTTCTAGATTTCAAAATATATTTTGTTTGTCATCTTAATTTCTTTAACTCGATATTTGTATGAGAGGTTTTATTTACAAAAGTGGTAACCCTAACGAAAATGAAAATTGTTTTAAAATTGTGAATCTTGAATAGTTCATTGTCACCTTCTTAATAATATATTATCTGTTAAAAGTATCATTAATTTAATTGCATTTACTAATATAATAATAACAGCTGGTCATAAGCAGCTTACTGCAGCTATTTGTGCAGGAGATTTTAATAACTACTCGTTAGAAGATATGCTTATGAATAGCTCCCTAGAAAAACTAAATAATAAAGAAACTAGACAAAATTCGCTATTGGACTTTTTCACATCCACTCTAATATAAAACACCACGATGGGGTCTTGTGCATACCAACTTCAAAAACAGAGAATGAAAGTACATTAGTATCATTCAGGGATATGCGGTAACCAAATAAATTTCGTTTGAACCAGCTTCTTTCAAATGTAAACTTTAGCGTAATATACACAAACGAAATTGATACTGCGGTTGAACATTTTAATCATTTGGAATTAGAACGTCTGAACACAGCCTGTCCCATCAAAAGAGCGAAAATAAAAAAAAATGATTCCCTTTACATGACGCCACTCCTAAAACATCTCCTCAGTAAAAAACGTAAATACCAACGATTGAAGCAATCAAGTAAGTCCCATGAGCTAGAACATCAGATAAAGAAAGTACCCATGGAAAATGTTAGAAGTAATTCAATAAAGAAGGGAACAAAACAATGTGGGCTGCAGTGAATTATTACAAAGGCCAGTGTAGACAAGACTTTCTACCCAAGGACCTCAATCCTGATTTTGTAAATAAGTTTTTTTGTGCGATTTCTACAACTGATGAAATTTTTCTTTGCAATCGCACAACTATGTTTACTGCAAATGATTTTACCTTACACCAGGTCTACCATGCACTTAGCCATCTAAGAAAAACAACTTGTGGGTGTGCTGGTATCCCTTCGTCTATAATAAAAGAAAATGCGCATATACTTGCAGAGCCAGTTCAATACTTATTTAATTTGAGCTTATAACAAGCTAAAGTTCCGCAAATCTGGAAGTGTGCAAATGTCGTTCCCATACCGAAAACGCCTACATCACCAATAATTAATGTCCGTCCTGTGTCAATTACACCGATTCTGGCAAGAACTCTTGAACGTTGTGAAGTTTCATCGTAATATGGCTTATTATAAATACTTGGATCCTAATCAACATGGATTTCGTATTTTTGCTCTACAGTTGGCTTAATAATAGAAATACAAAATTTATTGAGATAGATTTGTCAAAAGCCTTTGACCGTGCTCAACATTCGCTTATTATTGAAAAATTGGACTCCGATCCAGAAGTCAACAAAGGTGTAGTTTCCTTGTGTGCTGACTTCCTGACAAATAGACTGCAACGGGTAATTATTAATAGAAAGGCATCACAATGGCGATCCACAAATCTTGAAGTTCCACAAGGAACTGTCCAAGGTCCTATTTATTTTAATATTACAACAAATGACTTAAAAATTCCAGAACATATGTCTCACAGAAACTATCTGAAAAAGTATGCGGATGACAACTACAGTATTTGTTTTGGAAAAAATGGAGAAGACGATGCATGTGAAATTTCGATGTTTGTATCAAAATGGTACAGAGATCACAATTTCCTCATAAATGTTACTACATCAAAAGAGCTTATAATCCCTCTTCGAAGAAATTGTCACCTACCAACCCAAAATACTCAGAATTTTTTATTAGTAAATGAAATGAAAATACTTTGAATTACAATATCCAGCCACCTTAGTCATGTGCTGAATTAAACGAAAAAGATTAACCAGCACATTTACTTGTTCCTAAAAGCTTAAACGTTTGGAATACTCAACTGCTGAGCTCGAACTGTTTTATTCTAGTACAGGTTGAGTCATGGGAAACGGATGTTTTTAGAACGCCCCTTGCTCTTTAAGGATAAGTGATTAAAAAGTGAGGAAGGTAGTCTTTAAACCCGCCTAAGATGCCATTTAGTTTGTTGTTATTTATTATCTTTTACGTTAAGTTTTGTACTTGTTAATCATTACTTTTGAATTGCTTTTCTTTTCAGATTTACTTTAAATTTTAAATTTCTTTTCCTCATGATATCGTGGAGTCTTGAACACCGTGTGTTTGTTTATGACACCTATGTGAAAAATGGTGAATCAGTGACAGAAACCCAACGTCTCTTCAAGCAAAGATTCAACATCGGTCGTCCATGACTGCTGTTCGAGCTGCATTCCCTAATCATGTCATTTCACGATTTGGAGATGTCTCATGGCCGCCGCGCTCACCCGATCTTTCTTGTGCGATTTTTATCTGTGGGGATATTTGAAATCACGCGTTTATGCTGCGAAACCCCGTACACTTGAAGAATTGAAGACTGCGATACGTGAAAATATCCAGGAAATAGGTGTAGAAACTTTAGTGAAAGTGGAAACCAACTTTAGAAAGCGACTTCAAATTTGTGCTCATGAAAATGGACAACATTTGTCTGACATAATTTTTCAATCTTAAATATTCCATAATAGCATAGTTTAATGAATGTTTTTATGTATGATAATAAATTTTTTTTAAATATTTGCAGAGTTTTGTCTTCTTTAAAAACATCCGTTTCCCGTGACTCACCCTGTATTATTGTCAACTTTATTAATTATGGACTTGAAGCGTATGCAGCAGAGAACAAGATATATTTGGACTACATTGATGGAATACAGAAGAAAGCTATCCGATTCGGAATGATACAATCGTTTACATCAATACATGATTTGATAAAAAAAGATGAACAATTATTCAGCAAAACCCAATCAAATTCGACACATCCTTCCTAATAGAACTCAATTCGCTGATTAAGGCCACGTATGCCTCCAACGATTTTGGTAGAAAACTATCAAAACCTCAACATTTTTCCAAACAGATACCTGAAATATCCATATTTGTAAATTTGTAAACTATATATATTCTGAATGTTATTTTCAGATACATAATCATAAAATACATTATTATTATTATCTCAAGATACAATTTTGTCAGTATCACAGCAAATAAAATCTAATTTAGCTTCTAATAAATGTAGTTGCGTTGCCCTTCTCGATTTGAGCAAAGCGTTTAACTCAATGAACTTTGACATATTGAAAGACAAATTAATGCATTATAATTTTGATGACAACGCTATAAATTTGATAATGAACTTCCTAATAAATCGACAGCAACGAGTTATACTTAATGGTACAAAATCAAAATATATTACAACTAACCTCAGGGCACAGTTCTTGGCCCATCCTATTCTCACTCTACGTAAATGATATAACGAAACACATGAAAAACAGTAATATTTATCAATATGCGGACGATACCTGTGTCATAAGTACTAATGTAAATGCCTTTAATGCTACAAAAATTCTCCAAAATGACATCGAACATTTAACAAAGTATTTCTCAAATAATTTATTGAAAGTAAATATTGAAAATACACAATTTATAATTTTCTCGCCTAAGACATTTAAAAATCTCACAAAAAACATTGAACTAAATATAAATCAAGTACCGATAAAGCAAAGTGAATCACATTATTTAGGTGTTGAGATTGAGAGTGATTCGAACAATTTTTAATGACTAAAATTCAAAAAATGGCTTCTGGAGTTATGTATTTTTACCATCTGCGAAGCGTCTCAAATATATATCACAAACAATTAATAAATTCTTTTTGTTTATCTCATTTTCAATATTGCTCATTTCTCTTTACAAACACACTTCTGTCTAAAACTTTCAATTAGTCTCTTAAAACACTTAATTTTGCACAAAAACAATACAGTTCATCCGTCTATCGAATTCAATATAAAATATTAGCTCCTTATTACAGAATTCAAATGCATATGGTATTCATATTGTTTAAGTGTAAATCTGGTACACCTTCTCTTTCATTTTTAAAACAATATATTAGGTTAAATGAACGTTTTCAAAAAATTTTTATGCTTAGATAAACATTCAAATAGTTTTCACCACATGGCAACTAAAATTTTGAATAACTTAGACCATGAAATTAAAATGGAACTTAACTACAAAAAATTTAGAAAAAAAGGGCGAACTTTCCTCTTTCATAGACAATGCATACTTAATGACAATAATACACTACACTCATTCGAAAATTTTGTATGATCCTAGATAATGTACACACACAAATCCCCAACAAACACACACCACACAAATGTATATGTTACTATTATTTTGTAAATAGTTTTTAGTTTATAGTTTTGTACCAATATTTTTTGCAATAAATTGATTTTGACTCCTATACACGTATTAAATGATTTGAAAAACTATTAGAATCTGAACGTATATATTGTTTTATTTTACATTATCTGTTTAGTTTCCTGAATTCGAGTCACTTTTCTGTAAATACAATTTCACACATGGTGATGACTGGAATGTTGTAACGGTGTGATCATTTTTTAACTATAGGTTATAAGCTTGTTTAGGGACTTGTTGAAGGCAATACTCAAACATCGAAGCGTGGTGAAAACCTATATGGTACCTTCGCTTGGAACTTTCCCTTAGATGTTACATTTAAGTCATCAAATCCTTTTGGATGTAAGTTTCTTGTAAGTATTTTGTCCATCCTTACTTCAATTTAGGGCCACAGCTTGTAATAAGTTGTTTTGGACCAGATTATTTGGGTACAGAAGTCGTACGCGGTTACGGAGCAGTTCATGTGCCAATTACTCCTGGACAGTATTATTTTGTTTAAAATACTAAAAATTAAATTGATATATATAGACACAAGCGGAAAATTCCTATGTATGTTCCTGAATCGTCATCTAGTTTTCAAAGATTTCTTGCGTGAGTATACTAATCATGCAATACTTTTTCTCTAACTAAAAACCAATAAATCAATTGGCTAATTTTTTTATCATTTTCAATAAGTTGAAGAAGTCCTTATGAAGTTAAACAAATTAAATCAATAGTTTGCTGACAATACTGCTATTTTTCTTCACTCTGGTAAAGCTTTACAGAGCCAGTATTTCCTTGCATTTCAACCCACTTGTGCCCGTAAAGCGATGAACGCATCTCGTATTTTCGTAGCCCGAAAAAATCAATGAGAAATTGCACAAGTTTACATGAAGTAGTGATAATTTTATCGAAATACTGTAAATTAAGACAAGGGTGTCATAGTGTGCAGTGAAAACCAAAGTGTGTAGATACAGTGATGTAAATATATTAATTTAAATTGGATTTCTTTCATCATTTTGCATAATAGGCTCCTGAGTGAACTCATAGAAATGGATCAATTCTTTGATGTTTCCTATCATCATTTTTCAGCTGATATTTCGTTATGAAGTAATGTAGTGTTTTAACTACACGTATACTTGTACTTATATCTGTCAGTGTTTAATTTAATATCATTTTCACTAGTTTCCTTTCAAATACAAATTCTTCCCTGTTCATTTTTAAAACTGAAAATACACGTACAGAGGTTGAAGTTTGTCAACATTTTTTGTAGATTACCCCATAATCCATTTACAATCACATATATGGCGTTTTTTATATTCTTTCGAATTACAAACTTACTAGATGTACTTTTTTCTCTGTGAAGAAGAGTTGTTCTAATTATAATATTTGTATGGGTTTACCAATTCCTCAATAAGGTGGCTTGTTGAGTATAAATTACGTGTGAGTGCTTATTGTGAGTCGATGTTATATGCTGCGAAATGTATGGAGAAAGAAGTCCAATGCCCATTTTTGAACTCAAACCAAAACCCTACTTTCGTATAAATCACTGTTTTGTATGTCCCATAGGAGGGGGTAGCAGAAGTTGAACAAAATTGTGACAAAGAAGGGTGAAAGTGGACGTCATATATTTGTGGCCGCTATAATATACATAATAATTGTGTATTTTAAATGAAGGAAATATATGATCCATTAATTAAAATTCATTTATTCAATTCCACAGATATTAAGCTGTTATACCATATTTTTAGATGGCTAACCCATAGAAGACCAGAATTTCATGAGCCTACCATGGTTGCTAGATCAGAAGGACGCGAAGGTTATTTAATAATTTTATAAGTTTCAGCTTATAATACTCATGATTAAGTGTTCAGAAAGGGCTTACATTAAAAAATCTTTATTAAGAGATGATTTATAGAATTTCGACATATTTTGTGAATTTGTTGGTTTAGTTTGTATTAGTGGATTAATAGCGTATACTAGTCTATCATATAGAGAATTTAAATTTCATAGGATTGTATGAACTCCTATTGAGTGTTTTAATAGTTTTAGACAATAGACAAACATTTTATGTTTGCAGAAAATAATTTAAAAATGTATTTTAGTTGCACGTGTTCGTTCCCAAGGATACATCACTATAACATTCAACGTTGTTACACGTGATATGAAGAAACTCGGTTATGACACTATTGCTTCGGAAGTTATTAATCCATCTGGTATTACGGCAGAAGCAATGTCTTTAGTAAGCCTATTTTAATAATATGTATTTTCGCATCTATCGGAAATGCAAAAGATTAATGGAGTTCAACGCTAGTAAGTTATCTAATGATTCAAGATTAGGATTCAATTTCGCTTACTTCTGTGAACTATTTCTTTATTATTCTGTTTGAAACCATTGAATTGATTCGTTCCTAAGAATGGTACTCTGAACCACTGATGAGATTATCCAATTTGATTATGATTCGAATATAGCTATAGTAAGACGTTCGTATTCCGTAACAATCTACTTGTTTTCTGTCAAATTTCGATTAGAGTTTTGCGGCCGTACCCATGGTCACACCTTAGCCGGCCATATTTGTGGTTGGCTGTTTTCAATGCGTTACGGCCAGTGTCCATCCGAGTCGAACGTTAAATATATATTTCTTTGCATGTCATCGTATTTTATAATTTCTTTTTTATCATTTTAGAATTTAATTTACTGTCGTTAAACAATTGCTGTAGAATATTTCGGCTAATTGATTTTTGCTCGAAATTCTCCTTACTATTTAATTGAAAATGATTGTGACCAACGCCTGATACTACCAATTAATCCACACACGGACGACTAAGGTTAACTGAAATATCTAAACCCGAAGCTCTAGTTTAGAACTCATATTGATTTTGTACCTAAAGAAGTGTGGTATGCGTGTTACTCGAGAATGCGCATATACCCGCGGTAAAGCTGTGAACGGTCTGCCGGTTGCCAGATATAAATGTTTGTAATAATATAATTTGGAATTTTTATTATTGTATTGTTGTAGAGATTTGGTACATTTTCTTTTCAAAATTGGTATCTTAGCCTTTCAAAATCCAGTTACATATAAGCATAAAAGCAAATTCGTACGTCAAATCAACACGCTGATTTCAGTAAGCGATTTGTCATAAAGAACTATTAAGGTAGTGCTATCAATTACCTGAAGTCCAGTTTAAAACGGTTTATTCTGCCATTTTTCCGGAATGGGTGCGTGCCGACCTCAATAAAAAGAAACACCGATTTGCAAATTGCTTAAAATTAGCGGTTGGCAATTTTAAAATTTGTAAGCTGGGATCCGTTATTTTTAATTTCATGTAATTAACAGCTTCGATTCTTTTAAAATATGGATTTCCTGACTGTCAAGTTATCTCAATCAGAGTGATTGTTTATTAATCTTTTAAATAAATATCTAGTATTTTACTATTCTAATTTTTACCGAAGAAATTCCTGAATGATGAAATGTACGTCAATTTTAACGGATTTTAATTATAAATGTCTTTATTAGTGGTTTCAACAGGTTTATTTATTCTAAATAAATAACTCGCTTGGCCTATATATGTTTTTTATTGAATTCAATTTTTTTATGAAAATTCGATTTAATTTCGTTATCTTGAGTGTCATAATGTCATTTGAAATTTCAATAAATTTTTTAGTTCAATTTGATGTGCATCCGCATTGCTTGAATTTATTTCTATAACTATTACACTCCAATTTGAATTATTAATACAGTTTGAACACAGTATTGTAAGGAAGCTTCCAGAATGCTTAATTTTTGTTTCTTTATCACAGTTTGGATTGGTTTGTGTATTCGATATCTTAATATCTAAAGTAAGTTAACAAAAAAATTTAATATGTAATTTTTAAATGAACTTCAATTTGTGAGAAAGTGTCTTTAGTCATACATTTTTATGATAACAACGATCAGTTCAAAATACAGGGTGGGCCAAAAGTTAGGGGGCAGTGATACACAAATCACTCAATCACCCACCTACAAATTTAACAAGTTTTGAAGTGCATCGCGGTAAATGATGGACAATTTGAGTATTTGTAAATAAAAGGATCATTTATTATTCATTACATTACAGTGAACGTATATAAACTCAATGAATGCTTAATTTACATTAAAAAATTACATTTTTGGTATTGCCCCCTAACTTCTGGCTCACCCTGTAGTACATTATTTTCCATTTCTAATATACATAATGGTAAAATAAGTATTACAATTCATTATTATAGCAGTAAACAATTTTTGTTGTAATTCTCCCTTTTAGGTACAAGATACTGGGAAAAAAGAAATGCAGACTTCTTATCAGTTTACTTAGTTTTCTTATGCAGTTATGATGTAAATTAGTTGTATAAATGTAAAACTATTTTTTTGTTATATATTGATTTGAAAATTAAGATATGAAATTTAATTTTGTATTTTAATAGGTATTCATATATCTACACATTTAAAGAATAAGTAAACAAAAATACAAACATATCTATATTTACTACTTCTTATTTTAAGGGATATGTTGCTTGGATATGCAGTAAAGTATTGTTTTTCTTAAAACATTACATAAATTGTTGTAGTAAAATAAATTAACATTTTAAATACAATTCGTGTAAAAACTTGTTAAAATTTTTTAGTGAAACTCCAGTAGTTGTGTAGAACGTGTAAAAATACATATACAAATTTAAATAAATGCAAATTTCATTTTCATATAGAATTAATTTTTTAGAAAATGTTCGGATAAAAGAGTAGCAGAATATAAATGCTCTTGTTGTGGTTCCCTTTTATTATGGTTTCTTTACATGCAAACATCTAATTGCAATAATCGATTGCGGTGTAAAATTGGTAGTTAAGATTTAATAATAAAATATCTGGAGATTAAACATATTGATAAATCGTTGTCAGTTGCGCCAGCATTCGCAATTACCTCACTTAACATAAAAATACTATCAGTGACAACATTTTTATGTTTTCCATAAAAGTCTAAGCAAAAGGTTAAAATGTAAACAGTTTCATTTATAAAAGTTGGGCTTTCTGATTTTTAGGTTTTAATATTTTGTGAGATGAAAGCATTTAACAATTTTAAGAAGAAACCATCAAAAATTTAAAAAAAAATCGAAGCAATTTAAGGTTAATCTATCCACAAATTTAAAACAATTTAGAAAATTTTTGTCTTCATTGGTAACATTTGTAAATTGCACATTAAATACTATTTGGTAACCAAATACAATCATTTACAGAAGGGGCTCACATCTGCTCCAGGTAGGGTTGAAGTCCCTAGACCCCTAGTTATCAATGCCCTGTAAATTTCTACAGAATTGAATTAGCATTGTCGATGGACTAAACCGGATGTGCACCCATTAACAATTATTCAATCAAATTCATAGTGTGGTGCTTATAGGCCTCTATGAGGCAAAAGACACTATCAGTGGCGTAAAGGAAAAATAATTTGGGCGATTGATTGGGGCTTGGGCCGAATAATCAGTACTTTGAAACGACTTGGGCCTAAAAAATCGGCCCAATTCCAGCTCTGATATATATATATATATATATATATATGCGGCCGGTTTCGATTCTAAATCTTTTTCAGAACAAATTTTGAAGGAAAATTAATTACAATTAACTACAATTAAAATTAATTAAATTTGCATGCATTAGAAAATGTTGTTATAATAATTTTTTCTGTTTATTCATTAATCTTGATCGTATTTCTTTCTTTATGTATAGTGATTTTGTAATTCTTTTTTAATTGGATGTTGATGTTAGGTGACCTGAAAAATATTCATAGATTCTTGTAGTAAAGTGTCTTCGTGTCTCTCCGATGTAAGATTGTTGACAATCTTCACATGTATATTTACAAATTAATGAAGAAGTACACAGTAACTTTGCTACAGGATCCTTGTTTTGCATTTCTTCAAGGTTCAATTCGTTTCTCTTAGACTGTTCAACTGTATCTCTTAATATGGAATTTAAAGATTTCAATTGACCTTTCTTGAAATTTTCACTATATGGTTTTAAATGTTGTGGTATAAATATTGAAAGAAACTTCGGGATTATCTTTAATGATATACATTCTTTAATGAATATTTTTGTATTTTTAAATGTAGTTTTCTAAATGTTCCAAAATTGTCTGTTTCTTTATCTGTCGGTATTTTCGAATTAATATATATATATATATATATATATATGTATATATATATATATATATATATATATATTGCTATGTGGGATTTAGTATATAGATCCAACAGTTATGGAAATTCAAAAGTATATTGCATCCTTGTTGGAAAGCCATATTTATTATTTTTAAAATTTTCTTTACTTAGTTTGATAAATGGTGTAGTTTTTTCAGTATGAGTTCCAAATTCATGTAAATTTCTAGATCCGCCTCTGTATATATATATATACGGAAGAAGAATTCATTTAATGCAAATATCTGTAATATTGAACAAATTTAATATACATGCATTTTTTCCTTCAAACTCAATAATAAAATTCCACACTGCTACGAGATATCATTTTCGACACATTGTCTAAGAAAACGATAAAAAACTATTAAATTTAATAAAAATATTGTGAGCCAATCCTTTATTAATACTGCATATATATTTGATTTTTCTGTTTAATGCTTAAGCTGTTTAAAAATACAACAGAGTATATCTATAATAGTAAATAGAGTCTATTGTCAATAAGAACAAAAATAATAAAAAAACAAAAAATGACAAAATATACACACTTATTTGCAAAAAGAAATCATTAATAATACCAGTGAATAACAGCCATGGAAAAATCGAGAACAGCTAACATCATTGTCATAATGATAAAAAAAGATTTCCGAAAATAAATTCCAGTTTAACAGAACCTAATGCAGGGGAGTCAAATAAGTAAATGGTAGAAAATCGATGAGTAAAATTTGCAATGAAATCCACGCGAGTGGTTTTTGCGTGCAGCAGATTTAAACATGTAAGCATCGTGTGAGCATAGTCCTTATTTTCTAGGAGTGTAAACAGAAATGAATTTGAAAACATTGAAGTCATGACAACCATTGAGTAGCATATTTAGATACAGTTAATCAAGCTGTAAATGCTGTTACATAGTAATATGCAAAAGATTCAGGCGTAGTGGCGATTTTTTTATAACCTGTCTCATTGGTCATCTATATCCATGAGCGTAACTGGAAAGAACAAGAGATTTTTTTATATTATTAACCATGCTTGGTTTATGGCGAATACTTCGCCAACTTTATGCAATCGTCAATAACTCATGTTCTATCTTATACTTAAGAAGAACTTTGCTGCCTAAACAAGAACTTTGCTGCTTAAACAAGAACTTTGCTGCCTATAAAAAGGCCAGAAATGCCTCGAATATTGCATTTCGTAGGGCATTCAATGAATATATCAAAAATGAGTATACGCGGCTTCCAAATGAAAAGTCAAAATGGAAACTAATAACAGAAATCACAAATTATAAGCAATCTAAATCAAACTTAATTGATGTGATTAAAGATCAAAATGGAAATAATCTAACCGACAATTTAGAAATTTCTAATCAATTAAACAAGACTTTTGTTAACTTAGGAAAATACAACGGCCCCCTTATTAAATACAAAAACCTCTCACACAAAATCTTTACACCTGAATTTTATTTCCGATTCTCAACTACCTATGAAATTATTAAATCGATTCTTAAGCTTAAGCCCAACAAATCAAGTGGTCCCTCAAATATCCCCTCTTGGGCTCTTAAAATGACTGCAGATATCATTGCAAGTCCTTTAAATTTCATCTTTAATGAATCTATAAAATGCAATCACTTCCCAGATTATCTAAAACTTGCTCACATTACTCCTATTTTTAAGAAAAACGATCCTTCAATTGCCACTAATTATCGACCAATTTCAATTACTTCTCCAATAAGTAAAATATTCGAAAGATTATTGCATAACCAAATAATTGAACATTTTAATAAGTATAATTTATTATCGAACACCCAATTTGGATTTCGCAAAAATTTTTCAACAACTGATGCACTATTGCATGCTACTGAAAAATGGAGAGCATCCCTCGATTCTAATAAATTTGTAGCTATAGCTTGTTTAGATCTCTCAAAAGCCTTTGATTCGATTAATCACAACATACTTATTGAAAAACTATCTTACTTAGGATTTTCTTGTAATAGTAAGCAATTGATAACTAGTTACCTTAACCAAAGATTCCAGAGAGTTAAATTAAACGATATTTTTTCTGATTGGTTACCGGTTTACAATGGGGTGCCTCAAGGAACGATTCTAGGTCCTCTTCTTTTTAGTATTTATGTAAATGACATGCAGTCAATAACCAATTGCAATCTAATTCAATATGCCGATGACACCTGCATCTTCAGCGATAATACATCATTGCACTCAGCAGTGGAATCAATAGAATTCAATTGCAACAAATTGTCAAAATATTTTTCAATGCATAAGTTGCTAATTAATGAAGCTAAGACGGAATTTTGTATTTTGCAGCCCAATAAAAATAACTACGATGTTTCCAAAATGACTTTGAAAATTAATACTGTTAATGTACCCAGGGTAGACACTTTCAAGTACTTAGGCGTAACCATTGACTCAAAGTTAAAGTTCAACACTCACATTAACATAACAGTTAGAAAACTAGCTATAGGTATAAAAAGTATGACACTAGTAGTTAAGCAGTTACCACCTTGTGCAATTATTCAATTCTTCCATGCTTTTATCATGAGCCACCTTAATTATGCAAACATCTTATTTACTGATTTAAGTGATGTGCTTTATAGAAAACTTGACATTCAATTAAAATGGGCACTGAATATCTCAGCAAAAAATTCATCGAAAACTAAACATTACATTTCTAGGTCAATTCTCTTTCCAAAACAACTCGTCATTTTAAATACCTTGCTAACATTTTTCAAACTAGTAAAAAATCTACCGCCTTATAATTCAATTAAATTCCCGGGATTTGCGCATAAACAGAATTCAAGATCTAAAATTTTTACATGTGTTAAGTATAAGAAAAAAGTTTTGAAGAAATCTTTCATTAATGTCGCAATTCGAACCTGGAATTCGCTACCTAAAGAAATTAAAAGCATTGAAAAATTGAAACCTTTTAAAAAGCGTTTAAAAATCTTCCTTAAGCAAAAATATATTTTAGGTACATCATGGTTAGGATTTAAATTTTACAACAATGACTATACGATAACTCGTCATTAAAATAGCAATATAAAGTAATTCATCCATAGCCTGTAAGAATTGTTACTTTTTGTAATGTATGTTGATTTGTAGATTGGTTACTTTTTTGTAATTTATGACGCTATTCAGATAAATTATCAGTTATTGAATTGTAAACATTTATCTGAATGTAGAATCTCTTATCTTATCTTATTTTATCTATTACTGCAAGTGTGACAATATGAAAAAATTCGTACATACAGTTTTAGTTTACCCGCCTTTCTTCCAGTTTTTTTACCCAAATCGATAATTTTGTATGTAAATCTGCAGCATATTATTCTGAAACTAAATTAATGTGGGATGTGGTATCTCCAATGTCATGTATGTTACTATAATGCAAGTATGTAAAGTAAAATAAAACATGTTAACTAAGTTAGGCTACACAAATAATATAAAAACTAGTAAAAGTACATGACTATAAAAGTTCCATGATGTCAGTACAACACCCCGTCGATATGCACGGCCCAGCAGAGGTCAAAGAACACCCTCTTGACCAATCAGAAAAAAGTGGCATGTGCTTCTAGTCCCCTTTCGACCAATCAGAAAAAAGTGGTACATGCTTCGAGTCCCCTCTCGACCAATCAGATCAGAAGAAAGTGGAACTAACTTCACTCGGATAGAAATACTGGTATGTGTATTAGCAAAGCAGCATCAAACAAAATGTTCTCGTTGGTGGCACATGCGAAAGGACTGATCACTTGCGGGACATATAGCCTTTTGAAAGACATAAAATCCGCCACAAAATTTACATTTTCTTCCTCGGGATTTATCATCAGTAGATGCCTTCAAAAGATATAATTATGTTTTCAGAATAACTCGATAGTTCATCACTTAACTCCTCTTTGCTAATTCGAATACCCGAGCAATATTAAGTGTCTTTATCAAATTCAAGTTCGATTCCTGTAAAATTCTATTTTGTGCTTCTATATTAGATAAACCAGAAATTAAACCGAAACAAAGAACATTACTGAGTAAATCGACTTTTGAAAGTTTGATTAAGCGAACATTGCCACATCAAATCATTAAGAGAAACATAGTAATCATCAATAGTCTGTTGTTCTGTTTGATTTATTGAAAAAAAACTATGCAAATAAAGCGATTTAGAAGAAATAGGTTGACAATATTTTCCTAAATGATCCATAATTTTAGTAAACGTATCGTCTGATAAATTAAAACTATTATAAATTTCCAAAGCTGCATCTCCAAGAAAATAAAGCAAAACATCCCGTCTTACCTTTTCATCTGTTGTAGAAGAATTTAATCCAGAAGCATTAAAATATATTTCTACACGCTGTGTCTTTGCACGATTTGTAGCACCATACAATATCTGAAAAGCAATCGCTCAAATACCAGAGATAAATTGGGAAGAAGGCCAATGGATGGTAGTATGTCATAACAAGGTTAGGCTTGTTTTTTTTAAACGAGGTGAAATAACTGAGCTTTTCCATGAATCGGGAAAAACAGCTGTCATCAATATGTAGTATGCGACGAAAAAGTTGTAAAATGTGGAGAGAGAGAAAGAGACTGTAAACTTATGAAGAAAAGAAGATGTAATGTTATCTGGACAATAGCCACGAAAAGATCATGCATTCATTATGCCATTGGGTAAAAAGATTCAGGAGATCTATGGGAACTTCATTTTCAGATGATGACTTAGAACGAGTGCTTCAATAAATGGCCTTTCCTTGGATAACTTCAATATTTGCTTTAGATTTTGAATACCTATTGCCATATTTTTTACCTTTTGCGGCCAAAGTTATTGAAAGTAAACTTGGTATCTATATCACTCTCCACTCAGATAGTACAATTGCTAAAGAATCATTTGAAAATATCATTTGCACATTTTATGAAGGCATAGGTATCATTTGGTGCAAAAACGATTAACCCCATTTTTTTGGGAACCGTAAGGGCTATGGCTAAATTGTCCTATAGAGTACCTTCTCGTGGTTGTTCCTGGAGATTAATAACTAACACTCAATGGGCGCGTCGGTGTACCTACAACAGCCGTCAAAACCGGGGTAGAAGAAGGTACCAACATATGTACTTTGTGCATATGGGGCGGTAACGGTCCAGAAACCTGTTTGTTAGACAGGCAACGATGCATTGGAGTTACTGTTAGCGGGATTGCTACTGATGCCAGTCCATGAGTGCGTATCATGGTGCAGTCATGCAAGGTTAATTTCTTGTTTCTGGCCAATGAGATAGGCCAAGGCCAGCACTTGCTGTGCCTTTCCTCTGAGGCAGCTTTGCTGTGTCACAGGTAGTTATGATCCAACATGCCTTTTAACTAGAGACTTTTATTCACTTAAAGCTTTGCATTCAGTGAATACGCCCGCGTACTCCAATATAATTTCGGATCTTTATAGCAGCCAGCAGGTGCTCCTTAGTTACCACCGTTAGTAGCCTTGATTGGCCAAAGCGGGAGAGGCGCAACCCTCTCAACTGAAGTTCAGCCGTCAGCTTTACTCTGCTGATCAGACTCAAACAGATCAGCACTCTGCGTGCCAGGGGTCGCCAGAGGTTTCTCACAATCAAACCGGCCTTATTGACATACTTCCAGGGGTTAAGATCCGGATCCGAATCGTGGCTATACCCACTGAATTAGTCTTTTGACTTCTTCAGTAACCCCACTAATAACCCAATATTACTTGGGCTTTTTTGTAGCAGTTATTCCTGAGGAGTGCTCAAATATAGATTTACCTATCTTGGGACATCATTCATATCATATCAACAACATCCGAATTCGTTTTACATTTTAATGTTAGTCTTAAAAAAAACATAAAACTCTGGCTTGTTAAAACCTATCTATTACAAAATTGAACTTCTAACTTTTTGAAACTTGTACATTTATATAGTTATTACTTATACTTTAATTACAAGCAGACCTGGAATCGGGTTGATCCATGGGTTGAGTCGTGTTGGATCAACAAACCTTCTTGGCGCGTAGAATCAGGACTAAAGATTCAGGATGTACATTCATTAAAGTTGAACAAATATATTTTAAATTAAATGATTATATCGTACGTTAACCCTATTTCAATTTGAATTATTATAAACATAGAGTCACATAAAAATGGAATAAATCACATTTTCCATTTATATTAATATTTTAGTTTCAAAAAATTTCAAATATTTTGTGGAATCCACAAAAATAATTAACAAGTTAAGCAATTCTCTTCTAAAGTTTTGTGGAATCCACAAAAATATTTTACAAATGAAACAGTAAATTTCAGCATTTTGTGGAATCCACAAAAATAGACAATCGAAATAAAATTCACTTCCGAAGTTTTGTGGAATCCACAAAAATATTTTACAAGTGAAACAGAAAATTCCAGCATTTTGTGGAATCCACAAAAATAGACAATC
>CABFPE010000090.1:1815309-1827564 GCA_900660155.1 Hofstenia miamia
AAAGTAAAAAATGCAAACTAAATTAGGCCACATAAATAACACAAAAACTAGTAAAATTACATGACTTCCATGACGTCAGTAAAACACCCCCGCCAATATCCACGGTGTCTCAGGTCAAAGGCCACCCCTCTCGACCAATCAGCAAAAAGTGAGATCTCCTACACTCCACCTCTCGACCAATCAGAAAAAAGTGAGATCTCCTGGACTCGGTCTTATACTACTAGTCACAAATGTGAAAAAACATTGGAAAGGAAATGTAAGTCATAAACATGGGAAAACTTTAGAAAAGAAATGTAAGTCATAAAAGTGAAAAAACGTCGGAAAAGAAATGCAAGTCATAAATGTGAAAAAACTTTGGAAAAGAAATGTAAGTCATAAATGTGAAAAAACTTTGGAAAAGAAATGTAAGTCATAAATGTGAAAAAACTTGGAAAAGAAAATGTAAGTCATAAATGTGAAAAAACTTTGGAAAAGAAATGTAAGTCATAAATGTGAAAAAACGTCTGAAAAGAAATGTAAGTCATAAATGTGAAAAAACTTTGGAAAAGAAATGTAAGTCTACAAACATGGAAAAGTCCTATACCAGGGATTTATTTCATTCTTAATATAAAAGACACCAATAAAATTTGGTATACAAGAAACCAACTTTCACAAATAAACTCTCCAAAAAAACTGATTATTTTATTAAAAACATTATTCTAGTTAAAATGTTACAATTTTCACCACTTCCACCTGATATCAAGCGTTGTTGAAATTATTCATATATTTCTAAGATTGGAGTAAAGTGATTCTAATTGTTAAGATCTTTACCACACATTTATGTAAACTCTAGTTGATGATTGGATGGATGAATTAAGTTATTTTTGATTGGTTTAAATGCTAAAAGTTTGTAATAAGTAACCTGTGCTTTGAACACTTTTTCAATTTTTAAATTTGGCGATGACTCCAAAAGCTGCTAGCAAATCTCATGATAAAAAATCCGCAAAAGTTGGGAAGAGCAAACAAGACGTTCTCTTGCAACCCCAAAAATGCGTTTTGAAGTCAATATTACCAAAGACCGTGTATTCCGTATAGACTATTGGTAAAGTAATTCAACCTGAGGTGATCGGCGAACTGAATGAAATCTCTGAAGAACTTCAAATTAAATACATTCCCGTTAATGAATTAACAATTGGCAACTGGAAAAAAATTCGCAACGCATTCTGTATCCAGACAAAGTATGGTCCAGCAGTAAAAATTATACATGAAAATGGCAACTGCTTCTTCTTACCCAAGCAATATGCGGAAAAAACTAGAGGTGGAAAATACAAGATGCTTATTGGTCTTAGAATTCAACGTGGTAAAGATAAACCAGCGTTATATCCTGGAGGCAGAGCACAAACTGTACTGAGATTTAGTGTGCAATTTTAGATTAAAGAATAAATATATGTAACAACGATTTCTATTTTTATCTGATCATGGACATTCATTAGAATATTGTATATTAATCTGTGAATACATGTATATAATTATTTGTTATTTTTAAATGTTTTGTATTAATAACCAATTTACAATACTAATAATCCAACCTGTGAAAAATTCTAGTTTATATGATTTGAAAGCATGCAATTTTATACATAGAATGGTATAATGGCTGTACTGTGTTTACATTCTGGCAGTTGAACAATGGCCATAGATTAAATTTATGTTGACATTGTCTATGAAGCATGTAACTTTCTACACGTATGAATATACATAACCAGCATAATGGAATTTCACATTGCTAAAACAAAGACAACTGCTGTGAATACATTGTACTGTTATTGTCATTCATTTAGTAACAAACTATTGTGTGAAAAGTTAGTCAAATATCAACTTTACCAAGATATTTACAAGGTACATTGAAATCTATTGTTGGAAAATGATAAGCAAATATTTATGAGGATGTACTTGTTTGTAGAGAGTATGTGAATAAAAGACTGGTCAACTTTACCGTACACAATTGAAGATTAACATTGTCTCAGTAATCACAACGATATATTTCGTCTGCATATCAAGTGAAGTTTCAGTGATTTATTACCTTGCTGCATACAACAATCCACTT
Organism: Hofstenia miamia; assembly: GCA_900660155.1. NCBI lineage: Eukaryota > Metazoa > Xenacoelomorpha > Acoela > Hofsteniidae > Hofstenia > Hofstenia miamia. Next base: position 1,817,393 of record CABFPE010000090.1, read on the forward strand.
GAATATGTGTTTCATTCATACGTCAATTGATTGGTTTGTGTAATTATAAAAGTACAACTGTATTTTGTTTAGAGTATATAGTGTTTTATCCCCTTCAAACTAATTTCAAGTAAACTTTCACATTACACATTTTGAAAAAAGAAATTCAAACCATGTTTGGTATGTTAAAATAATTGTTGTATTTATTATTTACTGTGTCTTTAGGTTCCACGATTCAAATGAATTAAAAATGAAAACGAACATTGTGAAAAATTGACTATACACAGTGGGGTATATATGTCCATTGTTTAAAATTTTACACTATTGATTTATATCATTCACTTCATTTGATAAATAGCCTTTTGTATAAAACTTTCACACACATTTCAATGAAGACAGTAATATTTATTTTAGATGGACTATAACGCTGTTTTTTGTAAATATGTTGTGATAACAGTTTGTATACATGTTTCATCGTAAATAAAAACGTCATTTGTTTTGTTGCACATTTAGTTGTTGATCGTCATGTGTTTTTAATTGTGAATGTTATCTCGTTTTAATAATGACTTGTATAATTATGATGCTATCTACAAAAATCATGATGTGCCAATTTGCAGAACAATGCTGTGATAAAACTACAAAAATTATTTGGTAAGCATTCTTTTACATTATAATACATATGGGTTTTCATTGTTACGATTTGTTGTGTATGTAAAGATTAAAACTGTTGTCTATTTTAATTTCTGTTTTTATTGTACTAATGGAATGTTTTAGTGTCGTCAACTAACATTATTAGAAGAACATCTATCTTGGAGTATTCTTGTGGATGTTTTCTCCACCATTCTCATTAAACAATGAAGTCATGACGAATATTATCATTCAACTGTAGATGAAATTCGCTATATGAACTTTATCAATTAGTAGTGTTTTTCATATTTTCTTTGTAAATAAATTTATTTTTTATAAATGTTCGTTTTCTCTGTATGGTGAGAGTATGCGTCTGTGGAAGCATGTATTTATATTTATTTTTACTTGGAAATATTTTTTGATTCCACTTTTTAAACAAGTATGTAAATGTGGGAAATTAATACTAAAAAGTAAGTTAATGTGGGAAAGTAATACATGTAAAGTAAGTTAATGTGGGTAAGTAATACATGTAAAGTAAGTTATGTGGGAAAGTAAAACTAAAAAGTAAGTTAATGTGGGAAAGTAAAACTAAAAAAAATGTAAGGTAATGTGGGAAAGTAAAACTAAAAAAATGTAAGCTAATGTGGGAAAGTAAAAAAAATGTATACTAAATTAGACCACATAAATAACACAAAAACTAGTAAAAGTACATGACTTCCATGACGTCAGTAAAACACCTCCAGCAAATACGCACAGCGTCTCAGGTCAAAGGCCACCCCTCTCGACCAATCAGAAAAAAGTGTAACGGTCTTGGTCACCTCTCGACCAATCAGAAAAAAGTGGCACCCAGTCTCGGCTTATTATGCTCCTGTCTTGAAATTTGACAATAGTACACTCCAGAAATTTAAATGACTCAAAACAAATGCGTGAAATAATTGAATTATTGCTTGAAAAGGTAATTGATCAGCAATGTGAGAAATAGTTTTTATACCAGTAGCAATCTCTTTTCTGTATAGATTTAATGTGCTCGGAAACTGAATGTTTTAGTCAATCATTCTTAAATATTTGAAGTGCAATTGCAGAAAAAGTTATATTTTTGATATTCAAATTTTTGTATGTAAGTTATAAGTTAAAGGAGGCATTCATAATTTAAAATTGCGTTTTCTCGGCACTAATGCGTAATTTGTACATTGAAAAATCCTGGCTTAGTAACTAGTAGTTAGATTTGAATGTTTTTATGGCAACATCTAATGACTTGTGAACGTTGAATATACAAGTATCGTCAGTGTATGTATAAGATTGACATTGCAATTTATCATAATCGTCTGTTATTGCTGTGATTTCAATGGCGACACATTTTCAAGAAATTCGCAAAAAATCAGTATCTTAGTTGATTCAGACGCACTTTCTTTTATAAATAAAGCCACGTTTATATTAGTGAAAATCAGATTAATATATAAATGTAAGTTGCAAATAAGATTTCTAAAATCGGACATTAGTTAGTGTAAAACAATTTTTTCCATCATTCTCACGCATGGATTGTAGGACATTACGTTAATTTCCGGCAGGCTTTAATCCAATGACATTAAATAACAAAACAAAAATTTGCAATTAAATCATTAATTCTTATGAAAAACTTGCAAAAAATTAAATGCGTAAATTCAAATTACAACAAATTATTAAAACATCACTTCATCTATAACAACAAAATGGCCTACGAGAATTTGTTGGCTATATTATATGGATGGTCTTATCTGAGCGTTTGCTTCTTCATGCCGTTAACAAAATTATAGTTAATTTTTTTTGTTGCATTTTCAAAAACTACTAAAATAAATATAAAATACATTTTTTTCAGAGAATCTTAAATTATCCCACTAAAGCTGTCATATTTCCATTAAAGGTAAATAAATATAATTATCGAAATTCATAATTACAACTGATGAAACTAAAAAACTAACACTAACAATTGATAATAGCACCAAAGGTTATTTAAATTTAATGTACACCAAGAGCGCAATTATGAGCACCTCCAAGCCAATTACACCCAAAAGTAATAGCTTATTAGATATGACCCTAAACATATTGATCAAAAGTAATATTAAATATATTACTAAATATTGAGGAACCTTGCAAATAATAAATTTTGAGACTCAAATACCTATTTTTCATTTGAATTTAAACCAATTAGACACTGAGAATCGAAATTTTAATGAGTGGACGCATAATCAATTGAAACTATAACAGATTTACTATTTGTAAAAAAAATAACGGAATTTAGTGAAAATTGCAAACCTGATTTTGCAGTCATTTTACCACTGAATGCATTAAGTCATTTTTTATTTAAGTTTGAAAAAAATTATTTGATCCATGAAAATAGTTAGAATTTGAGTATTTTGAGTCATTAGAGAGAATATTTCTAGTTGTTGTAATTTGCTAACTTGCAGCATGTTATTAATATTTTGCCAATGCATAATTTTAAAACAAATCTAAAGGAGAAAATAATATGATTTTACTTGCAAAAAATGAAAACAATATTATTTCATATGAAATTTCGCTAGTTTTCACAATTTTATCAAGATCAAGTTATTAAATCTTATTGACTTTATAGGACGTTTAACATATAATAAGTCTGCAAAATTATGGACACTTGCTAATTAGAAAAAAGTAAAAGAGTAAATCTCATGAATTATGTCCCACAGGTCATTTGTTGAATCTGAATGAAATAACCCCGTATGTAGGAGAAAATATAGGTAATGGGCAAGGGTTAGAAAATTTGGGTAAATATAGCATAGAAGGAAAATACTAAATTGTAGTATTCCATTATCTAAATATTAAAAAAATTTCACAAATGAATTCAATGTAAAATATTAATAAATACCCTCTATTCATTTTGTTAAGGATTCTGCGCGCTTGTGACGTTTTCATATTTGTCTCATCAAGCTAAATACATAAAATCCAATTTCAGATCAATTCTATAATGAAATTATAATAATTTAAAAAAGTTAGTTGAAATCAATGACGCCACCAAAACTGGCTTCTACTGTAATTGGAAGTAAGCTATTTTTAAGTATCTCATTAAAAACAAACTTATACAGAGCCCTAATATAGATTTCAATTAGTGTAAAATACTGCATTTATAAAACTAAAGCTAAAAAGCTTATTGCATTATATAAATTTTTGAAAATTATGTATTTTAAATATAATTTTGGCAAAATATAGAAAATTTAGGAAATCGTGAAAAGGAATAAACATCAAAACTGCATTTCACTTACCAAATCACTAGCATGATTTAGCTTTCGCCTTTGATCTCCTAAGTCTTCAAGAATTCCAGTGCCAATGGCTTCGTTTTCTTGTGCAATATTTTCTGTACGAGCCAAAGAAGCAGAGGCTTTCTTCATAGTGGCGTTTTGATTTAACAACTTACTTCGATTTTGCTGTTCTATATCCTTAAAAGTTAAATGTTACCAATAAAAATGGAATGTGCACAAAATACGTACTGTACACGTTCAGTACCACAAATTAAAAGATTTACAATATAGGAGCTAAACCTAAGCGGCTGGATGGATGAATTTATGTCTATTAAAAAAATATAGTTGCTTTTCTGGATTATTGCACTATATTTTGCCATTTCTATATATCTATATTTGAAGATCTCACAAATCATCTACTGGAAGCATTAGTAAGCCTTTGTATAATATTGAAGGTTTATAAAAAAATTTTACGCATTTCTTTCAATAAACATTTGATATATATATAATTATGAAATACTTCTACATTATTATAGGAAGAAATTTACTTTTGGAAAACATCCTTGAAATGATCATCCAATTATAAGAACAAAACAAATTACAAACACTTTTAAGAATTTGAAAGTCAGACAGAATTTTGATTTCCTACCAATAATATATTCCGTTTCACTCGAAAGTTATACATCCAAGTGAAACGGCTCTCTATTTTCTTGATAAACTTGGTGTTATTTCTAAATTATTATTATACAATTGTGAAATTATAGAATCATCATAAAGAAATATTTTTTCTAAAAAAACATTGCACTGTTTTAACTGAGGACAGAAAAACACAGACATTTGCTAAGAAATAATTTCAAATATAATTACAAAAAAATTTTCAATTTTTTTAATATTTAGGAAAAGTTAAATTTGAGCAAGACATTGCAAAATGATAAATTTAATTATAATAATTCGAATAATATTTTCATATATTATTAAAATAAATTAACTTTAAATATAATAACAAATTTGATACATAAAAGTTTGTACATTATACATTTTCTTGCTTTTATTAATAAAACATTAACAAATCTATTCAAAGATCGTAAAATTGTAATACCCTGTAATTGAATAGGTCGACAGATATGTTCTTCGCTGTTGCAACAGCATTCTAATTCGTAGAAAATATATTTTGCTTTAAAGAAATCAATTCCCACAAATTTTGCAAGTCACATAAACAGTTTCGTTAATCATGCTAAATATTCAAGACAAAGAGTTAGTAATAGAAAATGAAAGCAAATAATTTTTGAATATTTATGACAATTTTATTTGTGTTCATAAGTTTATTTATAAAATATTATTTTTGAAATTCTTGTAAATATGTGAAGAAAATGATGAAATTTCCGAACAATAAACAAAACGATGATGATCATTTAAAATTAACAATTGAAGATGCAACTGGAATTTATGGATGTTCTATCAATGAATTCGATATCTTTAAAAGATATTTAAATTATGTAATACAGAAGATAAATTTTCAGTTTCTACTCTAAAAAAGCCAAGTTCGCTAGTTTAAATTAGACAAACATCATCTGAATTGAAACCAAATTGATTTAATATTATGCATCTCAATTAGTACAATAAAACGCTGCATTTTTCATATTAAAAGAACACATGATTGAAATCCTCGAATGTGAAACAAATATATTTCTTTGTTCAACAACTATGTTATATTTCTCAACATTGTTTGATACACAATCAACAATATTCTACTAAAAATACAATTTATGTCAATTTTTTTGTTCTACTTTGTGAGTATTTTTTGCACCGTTGAACAATTTCGGTTGATTGACCTCTATTCAAAACTAACATTGGGATATTAAAATGGTATTTACTTACTATTATGTCGGAGCCCAATTGGAATGGATTAGTATTACCATTTTCACTCAAATTCTTTTTCTAAATAAATATCAAAATACAATACATGATATTACATTAAAAAATATACGTTTTGACGTGACAGAGCTTCGAGTTCTCGAGATATATTTCGAATTTTAGATTGCATTGCAGCTGAACCAACAGCAAATCTTGCAGCCGCGTTCATGTCATTGACCTAAAAATGAATAACAAATTTTCTAGAAATCAGATATTTACCAATGACATCCCTTCCTGAATCTGATTATCAACATTGCGAATGAGGGATTTCCTTTTTTCTAAATATGAAGTGTAACCAGTAATCGTTTCAATTTGAAATTTTAAGATTACCAAGAAATTTAACAAAGCGTAAAAAGCACTGCATCCGATGTGAATGTCTATCGTAACTGGAAACGAATTGAGGCAATAAGAGTCGAAGCAAATTTAATGCTGTAAATTACTAGTACAAAACTACAAACTACAAGCTATATCTATTTACAAAATAATAAAATATATATAATATATAATGTGTGTGTGTGCGGTGTGTGGCTTTCTAGTGCTATACAAAACTTGAGTGTAGTGTGTTATTGTCGTTAAGAATGCATTGCCTATTGAAGAGGAATGTTCGTAATTTTTTCCGGAATTGCTTGTAATTTTTTTCGATTTGAATTTCGTGATCTAAGTTATTCCATATTTTAGTTGCTGTATGGTGAAAGCTATTATAATGTTTATCTAAGTATAAAATTTCCTTAAAAACGTTTAGTTAATTTAATATATTGTTTTAGAAACCAAATGGAAGATTGACCAAATATGAATTTAAATATTATGGACAACATATACATACGCATTTGAATATGGTATTACGGAGATGGTAGTTTGTATTATAGTCGATAGTCGGATGCATTGTCATATTTTGGGGCGATATTGAGTGTTTTTAGGGACTAATTTAAGTTTTAGACAAAAGGATGCGATAAGCAGAGTTCATTTATTAATTGCTTATGGTAGGTGTTTCAAACATTTCGGAGATGAAGATACCTAACTCCAGAAGCCAGTTTTTGAATTTTAGTGATTAAGAAGTGCTAGAAATTTAAAAAATTTTAACACCTAAATAGTTTTGAGATTTATGTATGTGTTAGGAGAGAATATTATAAATTGGATATTTCAATATTTACTTTCAGTTGATTATACGAGAAATATTTTGTTAAATTCGATGTTATTTTAGAGATTTTATTTGCATTAAATGCATTTATATCAGTACTTATAAGACAGGTGTCCTCTGCATATTGATAAAGTTTACTATTTTTTAAATTTTGGGGTATGTCATTAAAGTAGATTACAAATAGAATGTGACCGAGAACTGTGCCCTCTGGAACGCCTTGTTTAGTAACAATATATTTTAAGTATAACTCGTTGTGGTGGATTTTTAAGGGAAGTAATTGATTTGTTATCAAATTATAATACATTAGTTTGTCTTTCAATGTGTCAAAATTCATTGAGTAAAAGCTTTGCTTAAATCAAGAAGTGCAACACAACTACATTTATTAAGGGTTAAATTAGACTTTACTTGTTCTGACATTGATAAAATTGCCACATGATTTACGAAAATCAAATTGTTTTTTCGAGAGAATATTGTTTAATAATAATAATTGTAATAAGAATGGATTTTACATTTAAAGGGTATGACAATATTAAACAAAATATCGAAAATACTAGAGGAAGAAAGGTTTTTTGTGATAATTGCTGAATGGAAAGAGATTAAATCTACATAAGATTCCAGTAGAAAGCAAAGAGTTTAGAAGAAAAGTTAGGATATTAGATTAAAATTTAGAAGGACGTAACCAAGGATCTAGATTTTGAAATATGAAATTAGCTAGAGGAATGATCCGAAAAAAGTAGTTATGGGATGATTATGGTATATGAATTAAAGGAGATTTAAAAGATAGATATTTGGATAAACAAAAATGAAAGGTGCTTCATTAGCATCAAAGTCATAGCTTCCAATAAGTAATTTGTTAAGGAAAATAAGATCAAAATATTTAAGTAAAGATTTATTGGAAGAAGGGATGAGGAATTTGAAGAGTAGATAGACCCAACGAAGAGCACGATGTAATATACGGTCAATTTTTTAGTCAGAAGAAGAATCAAGATGCCAGCACTGTGAAGCGAGCATAGCTTAGAGATAACAAACAGTATGTTTTAAATAGAAAATATTTGTTTGAATAGTGAGTAAATTTGGGTATTACGGATTTCAGATAAGACAAGGAGAACTTTTTCATTTTTGAGAAATATGCGATTTCCAGGATAAATTATTGGAAATAACTATTCCTACATGTAGAGCAAAAGAAGAATCCTTCGCACTTTAACGTATTGAAAGAAACATGATTATCAATAGACCATTGTAATGAATCGTCACAAGGAGTTTGATGGTCTTTCAAGTTTGCAGATATCACCGGCATACATCAAAAAAAATTGAATTTTTTTGAGAAATACATTTAATAGAATTTCAATGAAATAACTTTATACATTTGAGCACTCTTGCTATAAGATAATTTTAAAATATATCTCTCAGGGTTAATGAAATGATTGACAATTTCTTCACATTTAACTGCGCGTTATTGCACGTATATAATATATTATAAACATTATAATACAATGACATATATAGGCAATATAGGCGAACTTGTAGAATAGCGACACGCGGAGCACGCGTAACAAGCGGATTAAATAAACACTAATTTAGGGTGAAAAACGATAGGAAATACAATAAAATACTCAAAAAGTTTAAAATATAATCGATATAGACCGATACCTTGTCATAATTCAGCATGTGTAGCACGCGGTAACACGCGATAGCACGCGGTATATATTTAAGCAATATAGTATATAAAACAACGAAGTTATATAAAAATAATTATCTTTAACTAAAAAATAACAAAATATAATCGTATAATTAAGCAAATCTATAAACTTTTGATTTAAATCAAGTCTTTATCTTAAGTGAAATATCTCCATTAATTGGAATAACAATTGTCTTTTTTGCTCTTTTACAAGCAAAATACATATGAATTCAATTGATCACAATTTTTGAAGAAAAATTTGTATAATACAGTTCAGGGTTTTCAAATCAAGTTCGAGTTTTTACGTTACGAGTTCGAGTATTTTCTTAAAGACAATTCTGAGTTCGATCGAGTTTTCTTCTATTTCCGTGTTTGTTTGGTAAAAACATTTATTGTACAGTCATTCTAAGCTAAAAAATAGTTGTTTGCGATTGGTAAAGAAATAGAAATTAATTTTTACGGTATTTTCGATCATGTTCGAGTTTTGATTATTTCTCTTTCGAGTTCTTATGATCAAGTTTTCGAGCTTTTTCGAGTTTGAGTTCTTAACATTCCGAGTACTCGAAAACCCTAATAGTTATATTAAATAAGCCGTAAATTTCAATTTAATTAATTAATATAGTAATATGGATTTTCAAAATTGTAATATTAACTACAATTTTCATTTCATTATATTACAAACTAAGGTTTATTAAGGTTTGCCTGTTTATTATGCAGTTTATTAGATTACAGATACATTTCCGGAATATGGGTGGTCGAGCAGACACAACAAGGAAGAACGAAGATGGTCGGAAGAAATTGCGAAGCGGGTCTGTTGCTGACGAATCAACTGCTTATTGCTCCATCTGCGAAGACAAGACTTCCACAGAAGATCGATGGGTGTCATGCGAACGATGTCAAGCATGGATGCATGCATCATGTGCAAGAATTCCTGGCGAGATCTATGATTTTATTCGTCTATCAAAGAATCTTCTTTTCGTTTGTGATGCCTGTCTCAAACAACCAAAACAAACTCTCAATGACATCGATTGCCAAACATTCCGACAGGAGATCATTGCTGCTGTTACTAGCACTATTCGAACGGCGACAGAAGACAAAGTAGCCTGTAAATCTACGAGTAGCGAGTATGGTAATAATGATAAGCCATCTCACGAGAGTCACTTGGTACCTCAGAGAAAGTTCAGACCTGCAAATGAAAATGCCATTCGCGTTCGTGGACTTCCCGAATCGAAGAAATCCAATCACGACTCGCGGCTATAATAATAATAATAATAATCAATGACTTTATTTAGCCGCTGAAGGCATACACAAAAAGAAAATAAAAACAAGTCAAGTTTTACGGCAGCGAGGACAGTCACAGGAGATGAAATAGGAGCAAATGGAAGAGTAGGCGAAGTCGGAGAAGGGCTCAGCAAAGAGGAAAGCCATCAAAGATTTCTTGAAGCTCGGTGGTGGGGAAAAGAAATCAATCGCTGTTGGAGGGTTGCGAGTCAAGATGTAATTAGCAGCAGTACAAGCACGATTGAAAAACGAGTGAAGGGTGCGATGTTTCTTTGTACGACGAATGGAGAAGGTGACAACATCATCA
>CABFPE010000090.1:1828564-1843992 GCA_900660155.1 Hofstenia miamia
TGCTGTTACTATCACTGCAAATGAAAATGCCATTCGCGTTCGTGGACTTTCCGAATCGAAGAAATCCAATCACAACTCGCGGCTATTTGATGACAAGTCTCAGGCCGATGCACTCTTGAAACATCTCTCGGTGAGTGCAAATGTAATCGACGTACATCGCCTTGGCAGGTATAACGAAGAAAAGTGTAGAACATTGATAATCACGGTTGATAACATCTGGTCCAAGCGGAAAATTCTCATGTCACTTTCGAAATTGAAGAATTTCGAACACAAGGTATTCATCAGCAGCGATTTATCTAGTCTCGAAGTGGAGAAAGAACAGAAAGCGCTAGCACTTCGGAGAAAATATATCGACAAGGGCACTGATCGTAAGGAGCTGAGAATTCGAAACTTCCAATTAGAGATCAAACATTCGAACGAATGGCAAACGGCAGAACAGTTATGACTAAATGCACTGAGATTGCTGATGCTAAACGTACGGTCTCTGAAGAAAAAGAATGCTTGCCACTATCTGTCCGTGGACTTACACAATAACAACATTGATATTTGCGCTGTAGTAGAAACCTGGTTAAATGAAGACATAGAAGATGCCATCGTCAATATTCCAGGGTATAACATTTTGCGACATGATCGCTCTCGTCAGAATTCGGATAAGAAGCTTGGAGGCGGAGTCTGTGTTTACTTCAGAGAAGAAATCTGCTTTCACCAACTATATCCACCAGGTTGGGAGAACGTTGAAATGCTTTGGGTCTGCGCGACGATCGACAGAAACCACTTTGTCTATGGAGTTGTTTACTATCCACCAAATGATGGGATGCAGGCTTTATATAAGTCTCATATTCAATCCGCTTCAGACTGGATAACTGACAAATACCCGACAGCACTGATGATTAGTTGTGGTGATTTCAATGATTTCGACGTGGAGTCGCTTGAAATGATTCTACCACTCAAAAGCATTTTTTGTGGTGCTACGCACAACCACTCCTAGTTAGATTTCGTTCTGACTAATTGCCCGGACAAATACTGCAATGTTTCTACATTGGCCCCTACTCTTGATTCTGATCACTTGCTGAACCGAAGGAACCCGCAAGGAGAAGGAAAGACATTCCGCTTATATCGAGACCACAGCATCACAAACATCCGTTCTTTCAACCTTGCTTTTGACGCAATTGATTTTAGAAGCATTGGCGAAATCGAGGACCCAGACGAGGCTCTTCATCATCTGCGTTTTAAAATGGAATCCCTCTATAATGCTCACTTTCCCTTAAAGAAAGTGAAAATATCCAACAGAGATCCTTTCTACATCACACCTGTGGTAAAATCCCTCATCAGAAGGAAACAGAATTACAGAAGAAGAAACCAGCACAGGGCTGCCGACAAGATATCCAAGGAAATTCAGCGGAAAATTATGCGCAACATTGTTTCAAGAAACAAGCACAACTCGTCAAGAAGTTGGTGGAAATACATGAATTTTCTCTCTGGTAGAAAAGCTGGTTCGGCAAAGATACCGTTCTCATCTGAAGCCATCAACAAGCACTTCGTTAGCATTACCACGGACGATAACTATGAACGACCGCAAATCGGATTACCTCTGGACTCGCAACCGCCTCTGCTCACCTTACACCAAGTTTACAACTCGTTGGCCAAACTGAAAAGAACTTCCTGTGGCGACCCAGACTTTCCTTACTGGGTATACAGACAAAATGCCCATAACATTGCCATCCCGTTACTACACATATATAATCAATGCATTGAACTTGGGACGTTTCCGACTTCCTTTAAGACAGCGAAAGTGTCTCCGTTGGCTAAGAAGCAGCGTATTGAGAAACTGGATGACCTGAGGCCGACTTCCGTCACTCCTATTCTTGCGAGACACTTTGAAAGACTCATCTACGACATTTTCATTGCAGACACCTATAACAGAAACCTGAAGAAAAACCAATTTGGGTTTCGCAAGCTATCGTCAACAGATCATGCTCTTCACCGCATACTTGATTTCTGCAAGCAATCAGAGAAGAAAGGATTTGATTATGTCAGAATACTCGCCCTGGACCTAAGCAAAGCCTTTGACAGAGTTCCGCATAAGCTGATTATACGGAAACTGTCGCACTTCCCATCTATTCCGCCAAATATAATCCATCTGATCAATTCCTTCCTTTCTGACCGAGACCAATATGTTACCGTCAATGGTGAAACATCTGAGCTGGCTGAAATAACACTCGGGTTACCCCAGGGAACAATTCTCGGGCCTATACTTTTTAACATTGTGTATGATGATCAAATTGACACCAGCCTTAGGATGTTAGTTAAGTTCGCTGACGATATATCCGGATGTTTCCCTGGTAGAAACTGCAAAGATGCGGCGGAAGCTGGGTTGGAGGCAATATCCGAATGGTGCAGTGAGAACAATTTTCTATTGAACGAAAGTAAGTCTCAAGAACTTATTATTCCGCTTCGAGCAGGATACCAATTTCCCTCATCTCTAAATGACATCAAACGCATGGACAGACTTATTCTGCTTGGAATTACTATTGACAAGGGGCTATCATTCAATGACCATGTTAAATCCNCTCGGGGTACCCCAGGGAACAATTCTCGGGCCTATACTTTTTAACATTGTGTATGATGATCTTCAAATTGACACCAGCCTTGGGATGTTAGTTAAGTTTGCTGACGATATATCCGGATGTTTCCTTGGTAGAAACTGCAAAGATTCGGCGGAAGCTGGGTTGGATGCAATATCCGAATGGTGCAGTGAGAACAATTTTCTATTGAACGAAAGTAAGTCTCAAGAACTTATTATTCCGCTTCGAGCAGGATACCAATTTCCCTCATCTCTAAATGACATCAAACGCGTGGACAGACTTATTCTGCTTGGAATTACTATTGACAAGGGGCTATCATTCAATGACCATGTTAAATCCCTGACCAAGAGATTAGTTCGTACATTTTATCTGATCAAGAAACTTCGTTCAGTGTCCATCTCTGTGGACGATGCCAGAAAACTCTACAAGTCTTTGTTTCTTTCTCAATTGAATTATGGTATTACCGTTTGGGGAGGCTCATCTAACCTCAGCCTCTTAGATAAAGTCCACAAGAAATTTGTCACGGCCGGAATTATTCCTCGCATTTCTCGAACCGTATCTGAAATGGTAGATGATGCCGATAGAAAACTCTATGGTAAGATATCATCCGATAGCAGACACTCACTTGTTGACATGATTCCCCAAAGAGAGGATTACGCCATTGCCTGTCTGAGGGAAAGGTTACCCGCTTCCGATGTACACTTATCAAAGAAATTCCTAAGTACATTTCCAGACAGATTCTTGCGCGCCTTTTAGTAGTGATTGGTAGCCTATAATCCGTTTGTTTGTGTATACGAGATATGTTAGATGCATTTCTGATATATAAATATAATTCATTGTCATTGTCATTGTTTGCTTTACTATTTAGTCGATAAAATAATCAAATTTTTGTTTAGTGGTATTGCTAGATTCTGAATAAGATTAAAGCTCGTAACGAATGCCTGTCGAAGACATCACCCCATATATAGCCAAATTTAATTTTTTGACAATTTATATCATTTTAATATATAATCGCTTATAGTGTATGACAATTTTCATTGTAATAGTGTTTTTCGGTGAGATTTGTTTTCGCTGAAATTTGCTGTAGCCCTTCCCATTAATGAAGAAATTTACTAAAGATCAAAACTTGATTTAAACCAAAAGTTTATAGATTTGCTTAATTATACGATTATATTTTGTTATATTTTGTTATTTTTTAGTAAAAGATAATTATTATTAAATGACTTCGTGGTTTTATTTGCTGTATTCCTAAAATATATACCGCGTGCTACAAATATGCTGAATTATGACAAGGTATCGGTCTATATCGATTATATTTTAAACTTTTTGAGTATTTTATTGTATTTCCTATCGTTTTTGACCCTAAATTATTGTTTATTTAGTCCGGGTGTCGCTATTCTACAAGTTCGCCGGCAACATACAAACTAATAAAAGATAAAGTATAAAATCTAATAAAGTAATTTACCCAAGGAAGCTGTAGTTGGAATTTGTATTAAAAGCGATTGGATTTCTTGAATTATAAACAATGCATCTGATTCCAATGCAGCGAATCTACTGGATGCCATTTAAATTTCAACTCTATTGTTATATATTTAATAAAATGGACAGACGATCGGAAAAAATCACAAATACATAACTATTTGACGAAAATTTAATTTTTGTTATATTTTGTAATACCAAACAACCATTTAATATAATGAGGGAAGTTCAATAAATTTTAATTGTGTTAGAAGCCTATTAGATGGTAAGAAAAAAATACAACATATAGTGACGGGAAAATTTTTTAGAAGTTTTCTGTTATAGAGATATACAGACTTTCATATCCTAAGCTTGCTCTTAAACTGCCTACAATAGTCAGCCAAAAGGAAACATGTTTTAGAAAACAAGCTTGCAATAAAGCTTTTACTCTAGAAGATCTAAAGCAGCAAAATAATTCAAATAAGAACTTATTTAAAAAATATGTAATCTAATTATTAATTGTATAAATATTATTATCACCACATTCTTCCCCAATAAAAAATTAAACAGGAATTCAACTTAAGGAACATAATCCATAGCCTCTAGGAAAATCTTCTTATTTTGATCAACTTCCTCAATGGACCAGCTTCATTGGAGTTGACAAGCTCATTGCTATCTTCTGAAGTTCAAATGTTTCCAGAATTTGTCTCAATACCATCTGAAATCTCATCTTCTACAGCACATAGAAAAAATCACACAGATTCAAATTTTCATCAGGCAAACTTTCTTGCTATGTAAGAAACTCTATCTCAGGGTTAGGGTATGGTACTCTGACATCATTATTATATTCTCTTGGAAGCAGGCATGGTGATTACATAGAGAAGTGGGAAGGCTCAGTCACTTCTTCAGTAGAGTCCAGATCCCACATTGATATAGTACATTTTTTCCCATTAGAGTATTATATAATTATTACAGTATCATTAATGATATTTAACACCTTAAGTTTCTCAACTTTGGGATCTTGCTTAGTCCTAACAAACTCTCAAATATTGAAAATTTCCTACCTCCAACTAATGAGGAATAATAGATGGAATTTTCCTTCAATAACAAAAAAGTTGATTATGTGCATATGGCTTAGTAGCTGTGCATAAAAAGTGTGCATAGATGGCAGAGCTTCTAGCAAAACCAACTCCCATTTGCTTTGGGCATAGTTACATAATTCCAACAATCACAGAATTGAGTTCCAAAGAAATTTGTTGATCTTTTCATTCTGTCCATTGCTTATTGGGTGGTAAGAAGTGGTGCTTGTTTGCAATATATCATTTTCAATGCAGAATCACCAAAATTCATCTGAAGAGATTTGCAAAGATAGAAAATAGTTGGGTGAGACACTTAATAATAGATTTAGAGGCAATATCTTTCAAAGGGAAAGCAAATGGAAATACTATATTCATCAATATTTGTAAAAAGAAATGTGCTATTCTTTAGATCTGATGAGATGTTTGGACCAACTAGATCAATTGAAAGCCTTTCAAATGTTCTTTGCACTATTATTACATATGAATGAATCCTGTAATGGTTTAACAAAATTTAGTGGACAAGCCAACAGGTTCTACAACTTGAGATTAGACTTTTGATGTCATCAAGATTGAATGGAAGATTTTCAGTATGAGCAAAGTGCCATAATCTTGTAATTCCAAGATGAGCAAGGATATCATTTATGTCATGCAAAGTTTTACTTGGAATTATTGCAATAATTCTGGAGAGAGTGTCTATGCCTATGTTTTCTTGGCTGTTTTTGTATGATATAGTGTATCAGTATTCGGATAGTGCAGCATAATCCAAGAATCAATGCTGCAAAGAAGAATAAGAAAAGGATTAGTTGGTCAAGGAAGATTAACATCGAATTGAATTATGATCAAATTAATATTAATTGTAAATTATAATCAATTTAAGTTTAGCATCATTAATTTTGTAAAATGCAACTAGGAGAGAACATTACCAAATAGTACTTGTCAAAACAATTTGGAAAAACACAGGGGGCAATATTTCTTCCATTATTTTTTAGCCATTTTGCAGACAATTTAACATTCAAATCAAACCAATACTTTTTGATCTGAAACTATAAATCATTTGGAGAACTGTTGAAGTAAATTCTTTGAAAATCATATCTTTAGATTTAATTTGGTTTGCTTATTATTAAATCATGTCAAGCTAAAGCTAAACAATAAATGCATTAGTAGTGGTGAGGGAACACATTGGGAGTGATTCAAGGGTCCTTGATCCAAGCCACAAACTTGCATCTAGTGTAGAATCATGGGGGAGCTCTGGCTACTCTAGTGTTACTGGGTAGCTCAAGAGTTTAGATAGAAGGTTGCAAAGTCTACCATAGCAGAGAGTGACACACATTCTAATAGAAAATGTACATTGGTGGTTCACTGATTTTGCCTTTACAAATAGAGAAATTCCATTCCAAAAAGAACTTCAGGAGTGACCAATTCACACAGCATCACGCCAAAGCCATATCTTTGAAGCCATCTTTACTTGCCAAGTTGCTAATTGTATGTCTCAAGTATTAATTTCTAGCTCAATAAACAATTTATCTCAGAGTTCTCTTATCTCAACTCATGTAAATCAACAATAAATAAAGGGCACATAATTACTGTGCATTCACATTCACCACCACCATAGTATATTTGTAATGTGTTAATTTATCTGCATGTACAAACAGATTTAATAACAGTTGTTATTCCCTACATGTAATCATTACCTAAGGCAACCATGATTTGGGCTGTAACCATTAAGGAGCTATTTGTCACCCCATACCCAGTGCAGTTTCCTCCCAAATTGTCGCCAGATCTTAAGCAATAGTTATCATTACCAAATCTTTAACAATGAATCTAAAAGGGGTTAATAGATAATTAATTTAAAAAGATTGAACACAGTAGAAGGAAGCCAGATTTATTGTGTGCTTCACTGCAGTAAACTCAGATATTTATTAAAAATCTGCAACTTATTACCTTAATATTTTTTACAGTTTCAAAACACAATTTCCCTTACAAAGTTAAAAATGAGCAATAACACATAATATAAATTGAGGGGACAAATACTAACACTATTGAATAACTACACTTGAAAATACAAATAATCAATTTAAAAGAAATTGATACAGATAGGTAGCAACAAATCATGAAATCAGGACGTCAAAAAGATGCAACACTATTTTCAGAGTGCTGAAATAATAATAAAATCGAAAAAGTAGGCCCCAAGTGACTCTACAATAACATGTTTTGTTATTACTGTTGTAAATTGGTTGTTAGCATTTATTGATACAAATATATACAAAATGTTTTAAAATATAAATTTTATATTATAAGAAATTGCTTACATTTTAAAATTTTATTGGTGTCTTTTATATTAAGAATTAAATAAATACCTAGTATAGACTTTTCCACATTTGTACACTTACATTTTTTCCNCTAACAAATAAAAGTGTGATAAACAAGTTCAATTGAGATACTGTAAATAGTGTATCAACAACAATGCATTCTTCTCAATTTAGAGCTATTATAATTCATTGATAAGCTGTAAACCCACATTAAAGTGGCCATGATTCAGGCTGTCACTGTTAAGGAGCTATTTGTCACCCCAGACCCAGTGCAGTTTCCTCCTGAATGGTCACCAGATCTTAAGCAATAGTTATCATCAACAAATCTTTAATGATGAATCTAAAGGGGGTTAATAGATAAATAATTGAAAAGACTAAATGCAGTAGAAGGAAGCTGAATTTATTGTGTGCTTCACTACAGTGACTCAGATATTTATTACAAAAACTGTAACTTATTACCTGAATTGTTTACAATTTCAAAGCACAATTTCCCTCAAAAAGTTAAAACAAGCAATCACATGTAATTCAAATCAAGGGGACAAATACTAACATTATCAAATAACTACACTTAAAATTCAGAAATTGATTAAAAGAAATTGATACAAATAAATAGCAACAAATCAAAGAATCAAAATATCAAAAAGATGCAACACTATTGTAAAATCCCAAAAATAATAAGATCAAAAAAAGTAGGCCCTGAGTGACTCTACACTAGGTTAGGGATATGACTAGGAGTTGTTCTCCATTTAGCTGACTATCAATTCTTTCAACAACATGTATGCAATAATGAAACTTTAGAGAAATAGTTGGATAACCAATTGTAGGTTATTATATTTTATATTTACTAAACTACATTAGAGACCTATAAATAGACTGATAATGAGACTGAGCATGTATTACTAATTAAATGTAAGTTATGAAGCTGTAAGTAATTATCTATTTAATTATTTAAATTATTTAAAGCCAGTATATTTTTGGTAATGGCTAAATAAATATTTATTAATCAGCTAGTGACATTGCTAGGTTGCAAGTACAAATTACACATTACAAATTGAGTTTAAGTCAGTTACATCCAGCCTTGAGGGTTGCACTGAGTTAGGATAGGGAACACATAAGTTTCTTCATTGAACTGAGATTTATAAACAATCCATCAGCAGTGAAGATGACTAAGTGTTGGAAGATTCAGAGATCAGAGTTGGCCAGAGGCCTCATGAAAGACCAGTCAATAGGGAACTGCAGCAGTTGATCCACACCTAAATAGGGTTCAATTACAATGGAGTTAATCAAAGTTAACTACAAGTGTCAACAGAGGAAAGCAGTTGATATAAGTACATCCCTACCCACAATTAACACAGAATTATATTCCAAAGGCATTAATTAAGTTGAGTTAGAGCTTGTTAGTGGATGCTACATGGTGACTGTGACAGGTTAAAGAACAAAGAAGAAGAATCAACAACAAGTCAATATCCCAACTCACTACTTAAATTCAAAGAAGTAAGAAATGCAACTACAATATCACTGAGGAAACAGATAAGGTAAACAAGTAATGGAAACACCAACTACCAATAAAGCACACAGTCAGCTACTACCATCTAGGAGAAACCTAACCTGAAGCAGATTCAGAAACAATGAATCATACTAAGGTGCAAGCCACTACTAATCATAATTAAAAATGACCAATATGAGAGGAAAGAAAGGAAGCACCAAGAAAGGCATAAGCAGAACAGGATTTCCAGAATGACATCAAGATACTAACAAACCAATTGGCAGAATCAAACAAACGTTTTCAGGAACTAAATGAAAAATGGGAGAAAACATGCTGACAATTAGAAAACAGAGTTAATCCAAGATAATGATCTACAAGCCCAAGAGCTAGAACAACTCAAAGACAAACTCAGACTAATGGAAATGGGAAGATTGCAAAGCACAAGAACAAGAGTTAGAAGAACTCAAACATAAATTCAGAATGATGCAGAGAGATGAAGAGGAAAACTGAAAGGGAATATGGAGACATGAAGCAACATTTGAACATATAAAAGTAAGGGACATATGAGTGTCACCAGTCAATTTCAAAAAACAGTTGAAAGATTTTGATAATGAAGATGAAGAATATGATAAGAAGAAAATCATTGATGAAATCACAATTTACAGTAAATATAAATGCACAGAAGAAACTTACCTTTGAGAGTTCTATTTTACCTAAGAATATTAACAATGATATAATACTGTGCAAGGCAACCTTGCCAAAATTTAATGGAAAGGTCAACAGCTATAACCCAATGTTCATTGAATTGCTTCAAATGTTCAAAATTATGATGGTTGAGAGGAAGGTAAGCCAGCAAGCAGCAGCTGCAAGATTCACAATATATCCTACAGGAGCAGCATCCCAACATTATTTAGTGCTAGATACCAATACAAAAAGAAATTACAAACTATTGATTGGAGAATTCATAGAGTACTACAAAAACAAAAGCTTCAAAAACTAGTACTGAATCAAATTGAACTTGACAAAAATGAGAACAACAGACAATATACAAAACTACATTCAGCAAATGGAACAACTAGTAACACTTAGCTCCAGAGGAAGCAGATACTCAAAGTATGACCTCTTCTCTCAAATTTGCAAAGGAATGCCTGAGAACATCAGAACCCAATTCAAAATCAAATGTGATGTAGATGACAAACTAGACAAGATGATAAGAAAGACAGTGGATATCCAAGCAACCATTGAAAAAAACACAAACACCTATGAAAAAGTAGTATGGCATAAATAAAAAGAATGGAATGGTGGAATAATTACAAGTCACAAAGAGTGAATACTAAACCCTACAATGAAAATAAAATGGAAAAACTTATTAAGATAAAAGGAAAAGAGGGAAAGACAAAGAAAGTAAGAAAAAGGGACATAAAGTGCTACTGTTGTGGAAAGAAGGGGCACAGAAGAGATAAGTGCAAAAAACAAATCAAGATGATTGGAGAAGTGGAGGTGTACTACAAAGACAAAGATGTGATTGAATCTGAATCAGAATTGGTCAAGGACACACAAACTGAAGACAAATCAGAAAACTAGCTCAAGCACCAACTCCAAAAAACCAAGAACTGATAATGATTATGATAAACCTGGGCAACATCAACACAATAATGATAATGATAAATGGGATGATGACAAAGGCAACAATTGATACAGGAGCTGCAACATCTATCATAACTGATAAATATGTGACAAAACTGGGATTTAAACATGAAGACCTTGAATGATTGAATAAAAGACTAATCAATGCATCTTAAGAATACATAGATACAAAAGGGAATTTAAACACAGTACAAATTAGAATAGTGAACACTACCTTTGAACAATCACTAGTAGTGATAGACACCCACAACAACTTGCTACCATATGAAGTGATAATGGGTGATGATTTTTTTAACTAAGAATGGATGCATAATAAACTACTCAAATAGAACAATTAAGGTAAAGGAAGAGGAAATCAAAATAAAAGAACAAGAAGGCAAGCTGTCAATAATAACATTTGAACTAGAAGAAGATGCAAAGTTGCAACCATATCAATGGAGGATGCACACAATCCAAACAGGAGAGAAGATTACAGTCGACATAATGATTTACAACAACAAAGGAATTAACCTGAAAGGAGTCTCAGTGCCTTCAAGCATGTGTGCTATAAAAACAGAAAGGGAAGGATACCAATAGTGAATGCCATGAATCATAACATTAATGTGAAGAAAACCAATACAACAATATTCAGAAAATATGTCAAGTCTAGCATCAAAGCAATTTGGAAAGCAATGGAAGACATTGATGAGCAGAGTAGTTTGTATGGTTGATTCAAGGACTTACAAATAAAAACAGTAGGTACTCCACACAGCTGATTCAAGGGTAAGTAGACAAGAACCATCAATGTAGCAAGTACTCCCAACAGCTGATTCAAGGGCATAGGGACAAAATCAAATGGAGAAGACGAGTACAAGACAGCACAGATATTAGAAGAGGAATATCAACATCTGAACTGGAAGCAATTGCAACACTCAGAGAAGTGTTAGAGAGACATAAACAAATATTCAAATAAGGAGAGATAAGTGTGGGACAAGTGATAGGCAAGATGCACAAGATAGTTATGACAACAAACAAACCAAAAAACTACTGGTGAGATGAGTACCAGAGCAGATGAAAAACAAGTATAACAGGATACTAAACAAACTGATCAACAACAAAATAATTTGACAAAGCAAAGCCTATACATGGCATCAACATTGTTTGTAAAGCAGGGAGAGAAGTACAGATTGTGTATAGAATTTCAAAAATTAATGTAGTGACAAAAAAGACTCTTAACCTCTTCCCAGAATAGAAGACATGCTGTACAAAGCAAGTAAGCACAAGTACTTTATGTTGATAGAACTAAGCAAAGTGTATTAGCAGGTGCAGATGGAAGAAGAAGATATCAAAAAACAGCATTCATTACACTGTATGGGTTGTATGAATGGATTTATATGGTGTTCAGATTGTGTAATGTGCCTGTGACTTTCCAGAGATATATAACAAAGGTACTAAAAAATAAAAAGTAACATAAAATGGAAGAATTTGTGAACACATACATACACAACATCATTGTGATGAGCAAAACCATAGAAGAACACCTTGAAAAGCTGGAATGGACACTTTTGATTTTAGAAAGAGCAGGCCTGTGAATCAATGGGAACAAATGTGATATACCAAAGGAGAAGATCATATTCTTAGGATGAGTAATAGAGAAAGGGTGAATATGTATGAAGGATAATGCAAGAGATATGATCAGGAAGAAACCAAATAATGAAAAGATATACAGAAGATAATGGGTTTCTTCAAATACTACAGAACATTCATACCCAACATTGCCAGAAAAACTGCCAAAATGACACAACTAATGAGGAAGTTGGTGCCCTTTATATGGACATGGCAGGAGCAAGAGGAACTGGACAACATGCTGGATTACAATGAAACATTCATCTAGGACTGTGACACAAGCAAAGTGGCAATTGGAACAACACTAGGACAGATGAAAAACAACAAGGAGTTGCTGATACAATTCTTTAGCCACAAACTTAAGCTGAGCAAGGAGAACTATGGTTTGACAAAACTAGAGATGTTGGCTCTAATTGAAAGCATCAAGAAATTTAGGCATTTTTTAATTGGACGACAATTCAGGGTCTGCACAGATAACAGTTCTTAGGAGACAAATCAGGAATAGTGTCAAGATGGATCAAGTACTTAAACAAATTTACTTTCACCATCAAACACCAGAGAGGAACACTACACATGAATGCAGATTTCTGGTCTACACTCCCTGAGTACCAAAGAGATGCAGCCAAGGAAGATGGTGAAAAGAAGCAATTTCAATTTTTACCACATACAGAGTATAAAGGACTACCTGAAATAAATGTTGATAAGAAAGGGCACATGGTTTTACCAATCATGATCAAGGAAGAGATATCAGAGCAAGAGATCATTGATAAGCAAAAGGATGATGTCATACTGAACAAAATCATAAAAAAGCTGCAAGAACCACAACTAAAACTATCAAAACTAACAGTGAGCTACTATGAGAGATACAAATGGAAGACAAACAAAAAAAGACTCCTATATGTGGAATCACAGAACAACAGAATTGTAATCCCAGAATATTATAAAAGGGAACTAATAAGGAAAGTGCAAGAGAGGGGCCATTTAGGCATCACACAAACTGAAAGCACTTTCAATGCAAGGTTCATCATGGCAGTGGTCAGAAAAGTTACAAAGGAGGTAATTAACAAATGCTTGACATGCCTCCTAAATAACAAGCAGCATTTCCCAACCCAGAAATACTCTAGAGAAGATCATAGTAACACAGCTTAATGAAATCATACAAATAGACTTATAGATGCTATTGAGAGACAAAGAAGGATACCAACACCTATTAGTAATGGTGGATAACTTTACCAAATAAGTGAGGATGATCCTGATGAAAAACACAACAGTGGAGACAATGGCAGAGATAGTGATGAAGGAGTGGATCCTGAAGTTCAGACCAATGGAGACAATAATTACAGACAAGGGGCTGCAATTTGAAAGTGGTCTATTTCAGGAAATGTTGTGGCTATTGGAAATAGTAAGTGAGAGAACAATTGCATATCATCCACAGGCAAATTGTGCAGTGGAAAGATTGAACAGGACATTAATCAAGCTGATACAAGTCACAACATCAAGGATAGGAGAATGGAAGTAGCAAGATGCAATTGAAATGGTCAAGTATTTTTATAACACATCTGTACACTTAACAATGGGCAATACACCATTCAAGGCAATGTTCAAAAGGGAAGCTGCTACACCACTCTCAATGCAATAGTAAGAAGATGGACAATGAATATGTGAATCAACTAAGAAGCCAAATTACTGCAATAACTAAAATGATGTGCCATAACATAAAGAAGTCTGCCATGAGACAACAAGGAAATTACAATTAAAAATTTTACTATCATGCACATAAGATAGGCAACACAGTATATGCATTTACACCCACAAAGTTAACAGACACCAACCAGGTCTGAAAAGTTAAAACAATTTGGTCAGGTCCATACACAATAACACAAGTACTGTCAAATAATGAGTATATGCTAAACAATGGCAGATTACTGCATTTTCAGAATTTAAAATGAGTGACAGCAGACATCAAGGAAACTAGATTAGATGAAAATGCTGAATTTAGGATAAACCAAATTAATGGAAACAAGATTATTTATGATATGAATGAGTTAGACAGTTTACTAAAAGAAGGTTTCAACAAAGAATTCAAAACAAATATCAGTACTGAAAACTTACAAACAAGAGTACTGCCAAGAAGGGCAGTGAGAAATAAATATGTATATGACCCTGAAGTGTAGGATTTAAACTTACTCACTGAATTTAGGCAAATTGAGAGAGATGTGATAACTGAGGAGCAAGAGAGTGTGCTGCAACCAGAAGACAGAGGAAATGGTAACGTCCAATTCACACAGGAGAATACAAAGGAGTTCTCAAACCAGACATTGATTTAAGGGTGAAAGGGATGAGAAGGAAGCACTGACTAGTTGATGGCACAGAGTGAAGAGCATCCAAGTAGTCCCCAATGCTGATTTGAGGGCAGGGAGACAAAAAGACGAAATGCCTATCCCATTGGAGATCTGCAATGCTGATTTGAGGGCAAGCAGAGAACTGATGTTACTCCCAGAGATCTGCAATGCCAATTTGGGGCATGCAGAGAACTGATGCTGCCCAACTTTCCGTCTAAAAGTCCACAATGCTGATTCAAGGGCAGTGTGACAGACAAAGTTCCAGGGAAAGGTGTATGTGGGAGAATACCCATACATATACAAAAGCAAATTTGAGGCTGATGTATCTACAGAACCCACAGCTGGTCAATTGCTGAAAGAGTCAACTGTAAGCTAATTTGAGGGTGAGTCAGTAGAGACCATCAGCATTGACTCACTTGACTGTGAGCCAAGCACCAGTAGACCATTAAGGATTACTCTGCTACACATCCCCTCAGAAACAACATCAAAAAGAACAGTCTGCTCAAAGAAATAGAGCAAATGATGTCAAAAATACACAGAGAAACCCTGCACCCCTACTTCATGGGAACCTTAAAAATGAGAAACAAGGCCTATGAAAAGCTGTCACCTGAAACAAAAGCTCACATCAGGAAGATATCAAAAACCAAGGGCAGCAACTTACCAATCATACTAGATGCCAAGAAAAGACAAATGGTAAATGTCATAATAAGCTACCCAAGAGAGTTGAATGAGACACCTGAGGGACCATACATGTGCAGCACAGTGCACATAACTTTCAATGAGAATTTCACACTGCAAGGAATCATGGCTTACATAAATCAGATAGCCAGAATACCAGAGATTAACATTGACAAGGACAACTTAACAATCATTCACATCCTAAAAGAAAAGGAGTATAATAAAAACCTAGAAAGGCA
>CABFPE010000091.1:9152-56389 GCA_900660155.1 Hofstenia miamia
TATATATATATATATATATATATATATATACATAGTTCATCGTTTTCATCTCTTTCAACCGTTGTGCATTAATGAAATTTCATGTTTTGATGTGCGTTATATTTCGGCTTATATGTTTCCTTTGATCTACTGATAATTCTTATTACAGCATATGAATAACAATTAACAAGTAAGGTTCTGTGGGATCAGGATGTTGTTGATTCCAGTCTCAATTAATTCTATTGGATTAGATCCCAGTCCCGCCTCTTTCAGGTTACAGGAAATTTTCATTATAAGGTGAACCCTACATAATCCAGGACCAAATTTCGAAAAAAAAATATTGAATGAATGCATTGGTAAGGTATCTACTATTCCTTTACTAATAGGTTTTATCCAAAAATATCATGTTTGCTAAATTAGGGTGAATTTTGTAAGTGAAACTCAGCAAACTTTGTCTAGCACGGGCCCTAGTAGCAAGGGCATCCTTTGTTTTTGTCTCTCCCATTACCCTTCAAATAGATACAATAAAATAACTTAATTGAATTGCTTAATATAGAAATATCTTTCATAAAAATGTGATTTTTTCAAAATAAAACTTTCCGAGATTTTCAACGGATTTGACTGATGTTTTCAAGGTAAGTTCTCAGATGCATTGCGTAGGTCCTGAATAAGGATCTAAGCCAGATAACTGTCACAAGAAATAGAAAATATATTTGAAAAATTTAGCAACTTTTAAAAATAACCATAAATATATAACCAAACATTCGTTCTAGTTCAGGACCTAGAGAAAGGTTTACGAACTCATTTACCAAGCTACAAATACACACTTTACTGGTATCATTTTTTGAGAATTGCTATTTTTTGGCCACAATAGGTCAAGGTCAAAGTCATGCCATAATATATCAAAATTTTTCTTAGACCAAGACTCACCTAACTATCACATAAGCCAACTTTTATAAACAATAGTTTAAAAAATGTGTTATTTAGACGGGTCCCTCCTTAAGCTATTTTACTAAAAAATTTACAATAAGATTAAATGTATTTATCTGTTAGACTTGATTTTGTCCCACAATTAACCATTGATATCCATAAAATAAATATTCTGATCCATATCCCATGAATATCCATGGATCGGATCTATTTATATCTAGACCCAGATCTACGGTCAAAAAATGAAGATCAATGTGCACAACAAAACAGCTCAGCAAGAATTAGCAACAAAATTGAAAGCCAAAATATAAGTATTAAGGATGACGCTTTATCACTTCCCTTCTTACTTTTTCTATCATGGAATTTAATGGAGGTCTGATGCTAAGGTTTTCACTACTCGACATTGCAATTATAGCTGCCAGCATAATGGTTTATTGCTGGAAACTATGAAATCACATGTCGAGTGTTATATTGGAAATTAAAACTTATACTTCTATTCAGTATCTAAATATTGAACCTACTCGTAATGATAGATCTATATTTTCGCCTTCTACGGCACCATATTCATCTGTGATGTGATAGCCTTCATCAAATCCACCCAGTTCTAAAAAAAAATCTTTTGATATGGTGCAGAAATTCCATATAACTGTTGGTGTGCGCACGGATGCCGCTTCTATGTCTTCACCAAGCTGATCTTTCCTGCGTTTTTGTTCTTCTGGCGGAATTTCATATAAATTCACTGAATTGCTAAGCCAATTTACTATACCAATTGTATGCCAAGGAATATGTTCTATCTGCTCTAAAAATGTTCTTAAATAATACGTTTTGCTAAATTACAAGTAGTGCGCATAAGCAGCATGCATTATGTATAGGTTAAAACTACTTTCCCCAATTATTTTAATGAATTAGGCACACTCTCATCGTTATAATAATTATATCGAACTTTACAAAAACTAGATTTTAGAATTGATATATAGAATGTAAAACAATTTTAACACTAGAAAGTCCAATGATTCTATATCTTAATTTCATGTTGTTGTCAGAATTGACGCATTCAAGTAAAACTAACGAAAACAAAGCAAGTGCAAGAAGAGTGTCGCAAGAGCAAAATAAGCTGTTTTTCAATTTAAATTCTCATTACAAATGCAAAGTGGTCAAATTTGACCGCTCGAACTTTCTAATATTAAGATTAGTAAATTTTATAAATTACAACTTAAAAATTAGCAATTGAGGTCATAACTTATCAAATACCTAATGCATTAGAAAGGTTTCCAAGTGGAAGAAAATTATAATTTTGTTTCAATCTACTAGTATATAGAGCATTTATTTTTCCCACTACTGGCTAGCTAGTTATGTGTGAAAACACATATATTTTTGATTGTTTTAGGGCAATCGTATCAAATTTAGAAAAAGGGTCGGATCTACAAATCATTCGGGTTGGGATGGGTCGAGTCCAAAAAGATTGACCCTTTTCCAAACCTGGTCCATACAAAAGTCTTTCAATATTTTTAACAGACTAAGATAAAATTGTTCAAAAATGTGAAAAATATGGTTAGTTACTTTAAAATAATGCTAGTAGAAATAGGGCTTAATAAAAATTTGAAAGTTTTTGATAATTCAAGGATTTCACTCATATGTTCACTGCTTAAACCAAATTGCATTCCATAAACACGGATGCAATATAATACTTTTACATTTTTTTTAGCTAAAGTTTTTTAAATTGTAGAAGAGTTAAGATAGAAATAGGCCACCCAGAATTTCAGCCGAGGAATTGTAAATTAGGCTAAAATTTCGAAAAGACTATTACGCAAATTTGCATTCAAATCAATCCAATTTTTAAACAATAAAAGAAATTGAAATTAGTATCACATACTCTTCTAAAATTCAATTTGAGTGTGTAGATTTTAGTATGTTTCTAACTTACAGAATTTTGTTCTAGCAACCCAAAAATTAAAGAAATTTACTGGCAAGGGTAATAAAATGGACGGAGTTTTCCTTAATTTAAGTGGGATGGACTGGGCTGGGTTGAGTAGGTTCGGGATTGAGCCTATCTTTTCGGCTCATGCCCATCCTTAGTTCTCTTAATTTAAAGACCAATTAATGCTAAAATTATTAATTAAATAGTTGATTGCAATTACGATGATTAATATTTTCTGCATTAATGTGCCGATAAAATAGAAAGTTTGTATATAAACAATATTTCTTAAAATTTCGGGAATGGTTTAATTTGCAACATGACGACAAAGGACACTTCTAACGCTGCTCAATATCGAATTTCAGTACTAGCTACTTATTATCAATAATTTGTAGTAAAAACAATCACACGATTGACTTCGTACGAAATTTGATCTTAAAACTGTAGAGATTTCGCCTTGCTGTTGACTGTTTAAATTTCTTGAAAATTTATCAATATGTCTGCCATTGTGAAACGTTTATAATTATCTGCATTGAAGTAAACTAAAGTATGTTCTTTGTGCGATATTTCGGATTTTGACATTTCTGTTTCTATCAAATTATCGTATGGTGGTTGATAAATGTGTCAATTCTTTATTATGATCTTGGGGTTTTTAACATTGTAGTTCAAACAACTCTAAATTTGAATAAACTATTGTTAATTAGTCAGCGTTCAATTAGAATAGTTTGTTTGAGTCTGTCAAAACCGTTTCGCATCTGGTCTTTGGTCTCCAACATTTTCGTTATGTCAATTATATAGACTCTCCTAAACTTCAAAAATGCTTTTAATTTTACGCGGCAGTCATTACTGAATGCTGGTAATTTTGATAATTCAATTCTTTTATTATCAACTCTTAATATGATTTTTGGTATGTCAAATAAACAACAAAATCATATTTGAAAAGTTAAGAATGAATTCTAATGAATTTCATCATTTCCAACTAATAAACCCAAAATATAATTTATTTCCAAGAAAATCTTCAAATTTTGAGATTTGACTGAAATCCTTTACTTTCAGATTCTATTTTAACCCTATTTCTACTAGCATTTCTTTAAAGTAACAAACCGCATTGTTCACATTTTTAGCAACATTATCCTAAGCATGTTACAAAATATTAAAAGAATTTTACATGGACACAAGTGGGTGACGATTTGGGCTGAACATTATTCCTGTGCGTGAAGTAGATCATGAAATAAATTGTGTTTAATAAGAAATTCCATATTTTGACACACGACCCAACCCCATCCCAACCACAGACAAATGACGCGTGATCCAACCCGACCCATAGTATGTTAACACATAACCAGACCCATGGGTCAGACAGTTAATATTTGACCCGAGCTATATTTGCAAATGTCTAGCAAAACTAACATGAAATAATGTATTTATAGTCATGAGAAAAAGAAAAACATAAAAAAGTGGAATTATAAAACAAGTTTAACGGTTAAACTAAGTTTGGGGTAATTTTGTTAAACCAAGAAAAACTAGAATAGGATTTTGAGCTCAAATCAACGAGGAAGAACCTGATATTTTGTGACTTTTCCTTATTTTTAATTAGTTTTTGTCCGCACGATATGGGAATCATCCTAACTTTGCTTACCAAGATTCAACAAATACATTAATAGTCTAAGTTTGAGGTAGCTTTGTTACCCCAAAAGAAATCATCTTAAAACACTTGCCTTGGGATGATTGCTAGTTTGTTATAGAAATGCCATGCTTCAAGAACCCTAATGCTATAATTTCATGAAAATTTTATTAATATTAATTTTGTTTGTAGCCAAAACACATCTATATTGTGAAATTCTTTTTTAGTTTTGGTATGCATGATTTTTTTGCATATTTTAGTTGCCATGTGAAGAAGGCAATCTGCGAAAAAAGGCTATATTAAGATTAAGACTCCAGGAATTTGAATTTAATATATATGCAAAAAATCAGAGCAAACAAAAACTAAAAAGAGTGAGAATTTCCCAATTTAGATGTTTTTTGGGTATCAGCTAAATGAATATCAATAAAATTTTAATGAAATAATAGCACTAGGGTTTTTCAAGCATAGTATTACTATAAAAAACTAGCAATCATTCTAAGGCAAAAGTCTTAAGCTGATTTCTTTCTGGGTAACAAAGCTACCTCAAACTTAGACTATTGCTGTTTTTGTTGAATCTTAGTAAGCAAAGTTAGGATGATTCCCATACTATACAGACAAAAAGTACTTAAAAAATGTGGAAAACTCACAAAATATTAGGTTCTTCCAAATTGATTTGAGTTTAAAATCCTATTCTAGTTATTCTTGGGGTAACAAAATTACATTACACTTCGTTTAACTGTTGAGACTTTATCAATATTAATTTAAGAGTATGTTTTATATAGTCTAGTAAATTGCATACTAAATTAAAAACCATGGTTAGTTTGCCACTCTGGTAAAAAGCATTCAAATTCTTCCCATACCTAATGGGGACATAATGAGGCGGAGGGGTCCAATGTCCATGGAAGCAGCATTGCCGTAGGCGTGGTACTGCTCACTTCCCTCAAAGGAGGACGTCCGAGAATTAAGGTCGAAAAAGAAAAAAGAGACAACTCTCTATTTCGGACGGGGAGACTAGGGACTTCAGATTTGAAATATCTTTATTAGTTACAAATGCTTAAAAATTTTTTGAAGACTTCATCTCAAATATGAAAAAATCATAAGTGAAATATGGCTTAAGTCTTTTGAAATTTAAGTAATATTGTCATTGAACAGAACTTAGCAGAAATATTTTCAATATTTATAGTAGACCGCTACTTTACTCAAAAAGAGCTTACCACGCCATAATGAACACCCTATCAATATTTCTAGAACTGCACTGCGAACTTTTCTAAAAGCAATTACTAGTATTTAAATATTGTTAGCTCCCTTTTTCTTCATTTATTCTACTAGTTCTTTTCAACATTCCCGAACCACACCGCGCCACTGAATCATTTCTGTGCCCCATTCAGTGCACCACTACCACAACGACACTGCCTAAATCTCAAATTTATAGCCCAATGACAAATCTCTAAATACATTAGAACGATTGATTCGGAATGATTCCAAAGGCTAATAGTAGCAAATCCAACTGCTAATGCTTTTTACTAAAATTATAATAAAATTAACAATGTTGCTTATCTTACTGTTGTTATCTAACTGATTATTGAAAAAAGCAACATAATTTCGAAGTGACGTACTTATTGGTTTTAATTAACCTCACCTCAAGGAATTCTTACCAAGGGTGTCTTTGGAGCTTTCATCTGCTGCAAAACACGCCATTAACCTCGGTTGCTTGTTTAGCTCAAGTAACATAGCTTCTGACCAAAGTGGCAATAATTGTAAATGCGCATGTAGCAGAACAACGTACTCGCCGGTTGCACTCTTCACAGCTTTGTTAATCGCTTTAAGTCGGCCTTCGAAAGAACTGACAATAGAGACTTTCTTAAACAATAACTCATATGTGGGTTTTAAGTAGTGAAGAGTAGTAACAACTAAACTGTTTCGTTTTTTGTAGTCAACGATTATTATTTCCTTCAAGACTTTTTCGGGTGTGCTATTTATGATAGATGTTAAAGTTCTTAATACAGTCGAAAGTGACTCATCTGATAAGAGCACCAAAATCGAAAATTCTTTGTGTTGAACATCATTAAAATTGCGACGGTGACACGCACGAGGACGTGTATCCCTCAAAATCTGTGTAAAAGGAAGATGATCTGACAATGATCGATTGTAGCTAAATGAAAATGATAGTTCTTTTTCTAACTGTAAATATTTCTGTAGAAATTCACTATCAAGGTCATTCAAAGAGTTTAAAACTTGCTTAAAACGTGAATTCTGTTGAGGAGTTGCAAGATATCTTAGTAATTTATAATTAAAGTTCAATTGTTGGTAATAGAATATAATAACACTTATCCACACAAAGCAAAATATAATTAATAATCCAAAAGGTTTCTTACGAATCCAAATTCGCATTGTGTGAAATCAGACAGGTTTTGGGAAG
Organism: Hofstenia miamia; assembly: GCA_900660155.1. Taxonomy (NCBI): domain Eukaryota; kingdom Metazoa; phylum Xenacoelomorpha; order Acoela; family Hofsteniidae; genus Hofstenia; species Hofstenia miamia. Next base: position 16,020 of record CABFPE010000091.1, read on the forward strand.
TTTGTGTACTTAAAACACTTGTGCAATCGTTCCCAACAAATTAACAGACTGGAAATTGATGCATAATGTTTTAATGTGTGGATATGTGATGCTTGATATTTAGAATTTGAAAATTTTGCATTTTTTATTGCATTTCTTTTTCTATTTAAAAAAAAATATGAAAAAGTTTTCCAGTTTTATTGAACGATACCTTTTGCGCAATCAAGGTTGATGACCACTTAAATTTCGATGGACTTGATTAATACTAACATAACAATTAATCTGTTTTCCTAAACTGACAGTAAGTTTTTATTGTTTATTAGAAAAAATCAACTTTCTACTTTCAATGTGAATTTACCTACTTAACCAATGTACAATTTAATATTTTCCTGTATAATATTGTATCTTATGTAATTATCCATTGAGGATAGCGATTGTCCGATGTCAGAGCCGTGTAGCCTAAATGCACTGAGATAATGGTCGTTCTTGGTCTACTCGCAGTGCTCTTTAGTAGGCAAAGTGAATAGCGTCAATAGCCATAACAAAAATCCTGACCGGATCCACCGGTACAGGTCGATTGGCTTGCCAACCGGCCGGTCGGGTAGACGGGTCTAGCTATGATGCACAGCTCTGTTTATTGCTGTTTCTTGGGTTATTGTGCTTTTTGAGCAATGTCACCAAAACAATTCCAATAAAAGCTAGCAGTTTGTTTATTATTAATTTTATTTAGTCCATGATTTCTTAGATCCCCATCCCGTTAACCTCTGCAGCCACTCACATCCAATAATTGGTGAAGATTTTATCCAATATTACATTTGTTTTTGTTGGGCACATGGATAGTAATGATGTTAATCTTTGTATCAAATAAGATTCTCTTTATGATGACTTTAAAATATATTTTATAAAATTTTTAACTTGCTTCATTATTAAGTTTAACTAATATTTTAATAAATGATAATTTGTTCCAGAGTGCAATACATTTTCTTCTATTCTATCTAATAAGTTTATAAAAATGCAATTTTTTCATTTAATTATTCAAAGAAGTCAATTTTTTGAGCTATTTATACCAGGATGTTGAAAAACCGTTTCGAATTTCTCCCGTCTCCTATATGCAATAGTAGAAATTGAATCCCTGTTGTTCTCTTCTGACTGCGCATGACGCGCTGGAAAGTTGTCAATTGACGGAAAACATATAGCTGAGGCTAGTGGTTGATAATAAACCCTTTTATTATCTGAATACTAGGTGTAAGTAAAATTTGAATGGTTTTGCAAAAATCGGATTTTACAATTAAAAGAATTGCATATTTGTACGTATTTCATAGACACAAAACTTTCTATGAAAATTTTTACCACAACAGGGAAGCACACTTAACCATAGATATGTCGAGCATTCCCAAATTCCAAAAATTGATGTTTTAATTGATTTTCTTAAATTTGTCCCTGTGTGTTTTTTATATAATTGTATTAGCTTTGTCTATCTAATTGAATATTTCTGTATATATTTAAATTCTTTAAGCATACTGTAAATATTTCATTGTAAATGTTGTAAATGTTTGCAAAATGTATGTGCATAGAATTGTGCATCGAAGGTAAGGTTTAAATAAAGCTATTTAACTTAAATTAATATTCTTGGAGAATGTGTACAAAACAGTTTGTGACTTTAAAGGAAAAATAGGTCATTGAGTTTGGCTTAACAAATACATTTTTATAAAACACAAGATAGTACATGCACACAATTTACAAATGTTAAGATGAAATTTGTAAGCTTACAACTAGTTATATAATGTAAAGTTGTAAGTGGCAACTAACGGGTTTTGCACCAATGAGGAAATAAATCGTAGAACTTTCTTCGAATTTCGGTTACTCTTTGATCAGTTACCCAAAAGGTTTTGTTTGAGATTATGAGGTTGTCATTGAAAAAATACGGTATGTTATTAAGAAAAGTAGCCTTCCCACCTTTAAATTCAATGCGCGAAACATTAAAATCATATGTGATAAACTGCGTTTGTTCACTATGGCAAATATCGACAGCGACTCCGCATAGGGCCCAGTGGTCTTCAAGAAGCATAGGCTCATAATGTATAGTAACTGCTGAGAGAGGAAAATTTTCGCCGTTAATAACATAATGCCTCGCATCTCTTAAAGTTATGGTAAATTCATCAGTAGCACCAGGCTTGAAATCATTTGTAAAAAGTCTGTCCAGATAGTATTTAAATGTACACTTAGTTCCATTTTGTGTGCAAAGTGAAATTTTTACATTGCTATCCGTTCTGGAATTATCACCATCACACGTTGTGATTCTTATGCGTGAATTGAGAACAGTAAGACTGTTACTGCAAGATACCACATGGCAAAACCCCAAAAATAGTATAGCGATGCAACTAAGAAATTAGTTTTAGAGATATCTCATAATTATGTAATATATTATATTGAATATTGATGATAATGCATGTATATAATATATATTTACAAGCATATCAATTTAAAAAAAAATTATTTAAGATTTGTTGTGCAAAGGCATTATGACATTGCATTCTATTTTACTTTACAATGATTTTTTCGATTTTTTCATATCTTAAACCTTGGGTTTCAAGTATAATGCAATAAATTAATAATAATTAATAATTAAAAAATATATATTCAAAATTTTTAAATAAATATTGAGAGTACTAACCTTTTGAATGATTTCATTCCGCATACTAGTGCGTACGTCTTTGTTAAATGACTTTGATAATAAAAGCGCTGGTAAAACTTACATGCTAAAATCTATATTCATTATGAATATAAGCAGTGGTGAAATAAATTATTAATGAGTTTTAATCTTTGAACCAATAAATTCCGAAGTCAAAAATATCAGTTCATCATTTGAAGATAAAATCGAATTTTGATTGCACAGTAACTTAATGAATTTTCTAACGCTCAAAAGCACAAATTAAACAAAACAAGAAACACGACAGTTCAGACAAAGTTGGGTAGAGTCATATAATGACATGACATTCTTCTCAATCAAATCTTAGCGCAATTGCAACATTTTATCAAGTTCTGTTTATTCCAACACTGCTAATGACTTATATATAGGTCGCTGGACCCATGGATCAAATGTGTCACGGTGGGTAATCTGTCAGCCTTAATGGGTCGAATAGATGCATAATCTAAGATGTGAGAGAATTTGTAATAACACAAATTATTTTTCTGAACAAAAAACGTCGATATTCACAGGTGAGATAAGAGCTAAGACAAGATCGAATCATTCGTAATAAATATGTAGTGCTATTTTTTACATCAAAGAATGAACGCCAACTCCAGCTTATGCATCTCGATAAATCAGCCCAGCAGATATATATATATATATATATGTAATCTCAGCAGACTACAAATGGCAACATTCTTTCTTGAGTACAAATCAAGTCACCAGGATTACGTCATTGAATCAATTGTGGTGGTCAGAAGGCTTTATGCGATGAAGATATTGAGTTAAAGACCATGCATTTACCTACTTTATTTAGTTGTTGAGATTTCCCATTCATATTTTCATTCTTAGATTTTTATTTGAATAGATTGAAGTTAATTTTCTTAATGATGGGGAATTTCAAATTGCATGCGCCAGCTATATCATGATCATTCAATATTCAAACATCTTGTGCTTAATTTGTACTGATATTTGCCCAATTCAGTCTACGAGACACAAAATCACTATCTTGCAAATGAACATTGACGATATCTTAAAACACATTTTCTTAAATTAAAACGTTTAATAAATTTTGGTGCTAAGTAAACAATTCACATAAGATTTTTAAAAAAATTTTTTTAATGTGAAAATTTAAAAATATCAATATAAATTAAATTATATTCTTTGTTACAGCTGATAATATAGTTCCCATTGCCAAGCTTTACGCGTTCACAATTTCAAATAAGTTTCTCACTTTGTTCCCTGCGGGTTACTTAAGAAATATCAATAAGCCCTTGCAACTCCTGCCCTGAATTATTTTCAAAGTTTCCCTATCAGCTGATAGAAGATCCACTGATCCCAAAAACAACCATGACTATCAAACGTACTTCAAATTGGCAATGTTTAAATACTGGTGCTAATTTTTCTTAGTGGAAAATGTGAAAATAGAAAACTGATTTAACATTATGAGGAGTCGCAGAAATAAATTATAAAGAAAAAATTTGACACCTTTTAGTCTTGTCTTGTCTACCAAAGCTACATCCTCATATAAAGAGTTGCAAAATTATCAATGAAATGTCACAATGAGTGCACTCAGAAGCAGTGACGGATTTGAAGGGGGTCTCGGGGTTCGCAAGAACCCCCTGAACCGATATATAAAATGGTCATTACAAATTATCATTTTTTCAGTTTGACCAATTCTAGGGCCTACGTTCAGATTTTAATTTACATCGGTTATTAATAGATTCATATAATTTTACAGTACATAGAAATTAATGCTTGTCAGATAAAGCACGTGAAATTACATATTCAATTTTTTTTAACTTACTTTAGAAAATATATACAGAATATAGATGTACTCAATTGCACTTGTGTTATGAGATCATTATTGGAAAAGAATTCTGATGTTGAACACTTTTATAAATTCGATTCATTGTTTTCTTTCGTTTATTTTTAATCGTGAAGGATTGTATAAATCAGCTATAGAGAGTATACACAAGCCACCCGTATGGCATATATAGTAAAACTTTTTTCTGCATCACTGAGATCCCCTAGAGATGTGTTCCCCTGCTCAGAAGGCAGAATGTTATAAAATTTAGACAATATAGTTTCAATTAAAGTAAATTAATAGATGATTTGAAAGTGCTACGCTACAGTTGGCATCAACGCCTCTCAGTGTAATCATCGACAAAATAAAATCAATTGTACAGCTTAACTGCATTGAGATATTATTGTAGATGTTTAATATTAAAAAAATTATTTCGGAAAATGGAAAAACGATCAAGATATCAAACAAATATGCTCAATGTTGCAAGAAGAAGTATTTACCGGATGAGGTCCGAGTTCTTAAAAAAGAAAACCTGAAAAAAGCAATAGAAATAGCCCTGAAGCCCGGATCTGATGTTGGACAAAACAAAGACATTTTGAAATTGACCGAGTTTAGAAAGATATCAGAACTTAATACAAGTAACCTTTGCTGCATTAGTCATCGCTGGTGCTCTACATCACTAAATGTTAATGAGTTCGTGGAAGAGCTCCTAACTCTGATAAACTATGGGATTTTTAGTTGGGATGAAATGGCAAAAGACAAAGAATTTAGTGAGTCAATTCTGTGCTTGTATGAGCTTGTTAGAAAGGGTGTGGCATACGCATTAGATTCCTTTGATGAGGAAACAAAAGAAGAATTCTACGAAAGTCTTTTCCAAAATCTTTCCTTATACGGTGTTTCCGAAATTGCAAAAACAACAAAAACAAGCAATGAAGTAGATATACCATCGAGGTTTTACATGGAGAGGCAAATGATTGCTGCAAAATTTTATGAATTTATGCATCCGGTGGATATGTCAGACGACTATGTAAATGATCAAATTACTTCTCTACTAATGTACGAGATATCTAAATGCGGAGGACAGATGCCCAGGCTTTCGCAGAAAGATGTTAAAAAAACAGTTTTTAGTTTTCCTAAATGTAAAAAATTTGATTCTTTCTCTTTAAATTTAAAGAATTTGTTAAGTGGGCTTCGACAAACAATGAAGTCATTTCCGAAAAATGATATTGAATCAAAAGCAAATAGTCGTCTTTCAGAGATAACATCTAAATTGAACTCATATCCTAGTTTCAAACTTAAGACCGGATTCAACGGGTATGATCCTATTTCACTGGCAGTATTGGTGATGCTCACAGAGTCCAATTTTTCGTATTTTTGGATTGATGTATTTTGTGCTCCACAGGGTGGAGGTAGTACTGCAATGGAAACCCTCCAATCAGTAAAAGATGGCATGGCTGTGTTTAGTTTAGCTACAGTGATAATGATGCCTCCACTAGAAATTGAAAAATGGATTGAGTATAAATCAAAGCATGTGGCTGACCTTATTGATGCTGAATCTGGATATGATGACAAAAAGCATTATTATCCTGATTTGCCTTTCAAATCTTTTGATGACAGGTTTTTTCTATTTTCAAATGACCAATATTTTCTGAGAATGTGGACATTCCATGAAATGGGAATTGCACCTGATTCATATTACTGGTGGCAATATCTTTTCGGACCCTTCAAAAAATTTAATGAATCTAAGAATGAGTTGGAGATTCATGTAGAAAAATTGAACGCCTTTAAAACAGGAGTGATCGTTTCTGCAACAGATTACAGTGTTAGCAGAAAGATCAATGTTCAAATGCTACAAGAATTCGGGCCTGGTGATGCAGCATTAACTTGGTGTATAAACTTGAACTTTAGTTCCATGCAGACAACATTTAGTGAAGATTGGAATGTGCTTGCTCAGACACTGTTTGATTTAGATGAGACCATATCTGTAAGTGATGCATTGCTTAAGAAAAAGGTTCAGTTCTTTGCTTCGTATCTTATTCAGTATTCCGGACTAAATAGAAAGCATAGTTATGCATGGTTGGAGAATTTTAATTCAATATGCCATACTTTCAAATATGACTCTTCGCGAAAGATTCTTCTGTCTGGCTGTTTAGAAAATGATGCAAATGGAAAAGAAACAAGACTAAGTATTTCAAAGGGGTTTGGCACACTAAACGATAAAAAAGTCCTTAGTAATTGCATAGTGTACAAGTTAATATCAAATGAGATTACGCGCTTCCTCACTCAATGTACAACATTTAAATCCCTTCTTGGACTACATTGTGAAGAGGTAATAAGGGTATGTGAACAAAATTCAAATGAAATATTTTATGCTGTGTTAGGGAAATATGATTTATCACCAGAATTACGAAAAGTAAGAAAGCAAGCCATTGAAAATTCCAAGAAATCTAACCCAAAGAAAGATCCGCAACTTCAAAAAGGAATAAATATGCTAGTAAACTATCTCAATGACAAGCAACAAGTTCTCTTTATTACTTCAAAGCTTTTGTCAATGGCCTTTGGCCTTATTGAGCATCAAAAAAGAGAGTTTCTTGATGGGAAAATTAAAATGCAGAAGTTAGAATCTGCATCAATCACTTTGATATAATCGCACTTTCTCAATTGTTACTATATAAAAGTTTAATGATTTAACAAAATTTGAATGATATTGATTTGTCTTTGGAGTTGGTAAGTTCTTTTTAAAACGGTTTCCCTTTGTAACTATAAATATTTTAGTGGTATGAAATCTTTTAATATAATGCTCAAACATGATCTAAAAATCTAAAAACCTAAAAATTCATTTAAAGATAATTTTTTAACAGTAAACATCTCTAAACCAATTTTGGCATGGTAATTTCAAAAGCTTTCAAAAAAATTAAAAACTATTAGATTGACATAGGTTGAAAATTTAGATCTGAGGTTGGTTCAGGAATAGACCCCAACTATAAATCATACAAATTTGACTTATTTCAGGTTCATTTATTTGATGCTTGCCAAAAACAGCTTTTGAAGGCTTCCAGTCGTTACATCTATATTGGGAATAGCAAATATTTAAATAATAACTACTATCTGAAATTGAAAAATTTATGTTGAACTTAAACATATTATGAAAGTAATGCAAAATGCATAAAAGAAACAACATATTTGATTTTTGAATGCATTGCTTATAAGTTCTATGCCATTCACTGAAAATAAGGAAACTTCGTTCAGTCTTTAGGCTCATCTAATGTAACAAAACTTTTCATGTGTATGCCTGTGTCCATTATTATGAAAAATTGACGTACTTCAGACAAAGGACCACCCAGAATTTTACTGCCATCAATTTAGTTTCATGAAAAGTTTTGGGTCGACTCATTTCTCCAAAAAACTTTATTCATTTTGAATGTAAACATATCTCCATTGGCCTTTATTTTAATTGTTGAGGCTTGTCAGTGAGTCTGTATATTTATAAGATATATTTCTTTGATCATGACCAAAAAAAAGATTTTGGGCTAGTATTCAGCTAATGGCAAGAGTGTACCAAAAATTTCCTAATTCTAAAAAGAACATACCCAACATTGGATTAATGATAACTTTTTTGTAAAGATTAATATTCGGCCTAATCTCCCCTACCACTTACGTGTGCTAAAAAGTCCAACCTAAATAGGGTTAAGCTTGCAGATGTCAAAACATGCCCACTGAAAAATATTGAGACTTGAGCAGTTGATGATTAATTCATTAATCGATAAAGTATTTTGTTATGCCAAATGTACAATTACTTAAAACACATTTTAATATCGCTTAAAAATGGCTCATAGCAAATATAAGTATTAATTGTCATCACCAGGTCCAAATTTTAAGCCAGTAATCCGTTAGTTTTAACCTCATATTTTTACATTGAACACATTTTAAAATCAACGAAACAACTATTGCAAGTGGTTAGAATTTGTTTTTCCAGAGTCTGGTAACCGTATTATTAATCAATTCTTGCATCATTAAATTTTTTTGAAAGAAACTTAGAAAATCGAGAATATATTTATATAATAACAATCAGCTTACGTTCGTCAGGTTTTCTCGGTGTTGAATTTTCATAATTTTTTTAAGTAGATGACGGTGGAAGGAACTTTTACATGTTACTAGCTGTTTCTTTGCAGAAAATATTAGGGCCTTGCAGACGAATAATACTTTGAGATGTTGTAGAATCATATATTTGTCAAGCTGAAGAGAAAGCGTATTCATTCAAAACATTTTTTTAGCAAGATGAAGCTACTCACAATAATTTTGTAAGAAATTTTCTTGGGCAACAACTTCGAAGTCTATTCACTTCAAGGCATTTAATGCTGACTGCCCAAATAATTGTACAGACCTGAACACATTCATCTGGGGATACTTGAAAGATGAAGTATGCAGACGGTCATCGCGCTTGACATCAGACAAAAATTCTTTCAGCAATTGATAGCTTAAAAAAACGATTTGTGCAAATGGTTGAAGCGAATTATCGAATTTATTAGAACATTACCCTTTTGATGCAAATGGAGAATATTTTTTCCTGATATTCTCTTAATAAGGTACTTTTTTGTGTAATCAAAATAGTGATTTAAAAGTACCCTTTTTCCGATAATATGTATACATAAAAGTTTTTTTTGCAAATGCATGTCGTTAGTCGGGCTACCCACGAATTCCCATTTTCACCAGGCCTACACGCTAGTACGGATAAAGAAAAAAATTACGGTAAAGTGCAGGAGCTATATTGGGAGTTTGTATTTGAATGCTTCAACACACATTTAAATTAGCTTTGTCAATAAATGAAAACTGAAGTAGTTTTTGAATTAAATTAGATCGGTAAATAATATTTAGGATAGAAACAACTTTAATCTCCAGTAGTTTGAGTGGATTGTGTAGTTGAAATTTAATTTTTTTTAAATCTAGTGTGAAATTATTGGAAAATTGAAACTTGAATCGGCATGCATTTTGCAGTACATAAGTGGGTTTGAATTTAGTAATGATGAATATGTTCGAGTATGTGTATTAGTGACCAGGCAGAACCCTAGTACTAGCAAAATTGCTTATGAATTCAGCACAACTCCAACACTATACGAAATATTCCATGCATTCTCAAGAAAATATATGGGCGAATAAAATGCAAATTGCCCCAAAATCTAAAAAATATTTCCTTTGAAGAAAGGCAGCAATACAATGCGTACTGTTTCACGATGCAGAAAGATTTCGTGACGGCATAAAAATGCAGGTCTATTTAGAGCAATTACTAAAAATATTTTTTATGCCATTTATTAAGATAGCAAGAGAAATTAATTTTCGTATGCCATCGTGCGACAGAAATATTTCGTAGCTAGAATTATTTCATGCAATATTGAAGCAAATTATTCAATTGTGAACAGTAATAGGCAATAGAACAAATTCTGACATTTTTTCTTAACAAATGAGGAAACATAATTGATTGCTAAAAATGGAGAAGCCAAATATTTGGGGCTTACGCCCCTAGGTATAGCCAGGGAAAAGGCGAAAGCGGCAATGGCCCCCTCCGCAAAATTGCAAAATTTGGATTCCGAAGTTCAGCCTTTGTTGAAAATATAATTAAATTTGTAGAAAATTATAATTTGTATCTATAGGTTTTTACATGAGGTGGCAGTGTCTTAAAACAAACACTTTTTAGTTCCCTATAACTCATCAAATAATTGTCCCCCAATTTTTTTCTGGCTATGCCACTGCTTACGCAATATAAATGACCTTCTATTCTATTCTACTGGGCATTGAATGAAACATTATTCTACATCCTACCTATTCAAAAATTCAAAGTGCTGATAAAATGTCATAATCCAGAGTAAGTGTGTATGTGTGAAGTCATATTGAAATGAAATCCATTGCATCGTTAAAAAATTAGAGACATTTACAATTCTTAGAGTAATTATCAGACACCATGTACATAGAATTCACTTTTATACATAAATACGAAGAGGTTATTAGAAGGAAATGGTCTAAGAGTAAGCAAACAAAGTTAATGGTATAAAAAGTGTTAAACTTAAGGAAGTAACTATATTGTACTTTAAACTATATTTTAGAGTCACTCGGGAACTTTTGAAGTTTATTTTTAAATTTGATTTAATTCTTAATGTTGTAATACGTGTTTTTTGTTGCTCAATTGAATTTGAGAGGGAAACGTGATTGTATGATTTGAAATTGTAAACAAAGACAAGTAATTATTGAGACTTTGTATAAATAGGGAAAACAATGTAGCAAACAAGCAATAGAGTTTACCAGAGTTTACCTCACCTCAACGTGTTCAACTCTCTTTGATGTTTACTATTTTTCTTAGTCGTATCATTTATATAATAATGTAGAATCATCACCCAGGCCGAGATGTACATTAATCCAGAAATATTTAGAGATCGTAAACTACAGTTTCATCCAAGTGGGGTAATGTCTAACTGTTTGAAATTTCGTTGTCTCATGTACACTGTATTTCTTAATCTATACCAAACTATATTTAGCATCCATATGATATAAGAGTAACAGATAACAGCCATTATTTAGGTAACCATATGAGAGAGAGAATCCAGTTCGTGATGGGCCCACTGCCTGAAGCGGTATCTGATTACCAAGAAGCCATCCACCAAGCCATAGCAGAGTGAAGTTCCATCAACTCAGCTCATTCTCAAAGACTAATTTTATTATGTGTACCCTAACTAAGTGATAATAAAGGAAGAACACAATTCGACTAATTATCTCATTCTCAATGATGTGTTATTTTTAACATTGTAATTACTCAAATATACAATGGCACTAGCTGCTGAGGTGAAAAACTAATTAATGAATAAAGCAGCTTCCTACCCTACATATAAACTATAATTAAAATCAATAATGATAGACACACTAGCTGCCACAAGATAAAAAGGGTTAAAAACTATTTACAATTAAATGCAGCTTCCTAACCTATGATAAAAATAGATATAAGTACAAACTGTACTACAACAATGTATACAAGGTCATTATCAGTCTTATTATGGGTCTCCTACTGTTTATAATTTAGATCTAAAATAAATTAGTAAATAACTAATCATCCTACGGTTGGCTGTCCAGCCTTATTGTGGTTTTGTTACTACATGTAGTTATGCAAAAATTGATAGCCAACTAGGCACAAAGGAAAGACCCTTACACATATTCATAACTTAAATGCATTGTTTTGATCTAGGCAACAACTATCTAATTCCCTTGCAACAGCCTATAGATCATTACAAGCATGAAATGCCTAGCTGCGCATTTTAAATAAATAATCAAACTAAAATCAAAGATAAGTAAAATTCCAAAAAATATATAATCCATCAACTGTTCACACTGTGACATAGCTATTTATACAGACTTCTAACAACATGTTTGCACTATTTTAACAGTCAAACAAAACACCTGTCTTCTGTTGTGATCATATGATTCGAAATTGTAAACAAAGACAGGTAATTTTGAAACTTTCTATAAATAGGGAAAACAATGTAGCAATCAAGCAATAGAGTTTACCAGTTTACCTCACCTCAACATGTTCAACTCTCTTTGATGTTTACTATTTTTCTTAACCATATCATTTTTATAATAATGATTTTTTAAATCATGGTGATAATTTAGGAGTTCTGTTAACTGCAAACTGACTTGACACATGGCTTTCAGACAGTTAACAGCCCAAATTGTGGATTGTATTAATTTATGGCTAGGTATAGGAAAGATAAGACCATCATTCATTTTCTACATGAACCTATAACATCAACATACTGTGATGATACTATACTGCTGGTTAACGTGAATGCACAGCAATTATGTGCTATTTAATAGTGAGTTGAGGAATAAGAACGACTTTGAGACTGTTATATTTGAATTGAGATAGAAATTAAATAATGAAACAATTAGGATAGCAATGCACACTCAAATCAGGTAGCACTTTGGCTGGAAGCTGTATGAATTGGTCATCCTGGATGTTTTCTCTCTAAACAGTTACAAGTTACAATGGATGAATTACCAATGTTTTGTTAGATCTATTATTGTTATTTCATTAGAATCATGGCTGCTCTATTAAGGCCTCTTTTGTAACCTTCTGCAGGGTCAATTAGTTCCTTGGTAATGCTGCTATAGTCCCTAGCCACCGATTCTACATGGTGACCCTGACGTGATCTTGAATGGTTCTGATGCTATCAACAGTCAAAGTAATGCTAGGAGATATACTCCAGTCATGGAACCTGTATGTGCTATGAGGGTGTCACATAACACTCTTGATTTGTTTGTTTTGGTGCAATTGGTTCAGCTGGGATGGATTTCCCCTGACCTATCAGTTCTGTTGTTTCTATTCTATTGCATGTTGGATTTATCACTGATTCTACCTGGTGACTGTACCTATACCATGATTATACTGTTGTTGTTCTGTTATCTATGTTGTTGATCAGTTGACAGTGCTCCCAACTGTCAAGATAGTTTTTCTATTTTTCTAAGAAGAGTTATATTCTTGTGGAAGTCCCATGTGCAATCATTTGTAGCCTGAATGCTACTCCTTGCACCATTGGATCATTAGTTTATTTATCTTTCCCAACTTCTCCAACTCAGGTTTCTCCTGTGAATAACTGTTGAATATTAAACACTTGTAATGCTCTGCCAATCCCAGTTCACCCGTCAACTTTGTCAGTGAACCCCTCTCCTCAGTTTGATCTCCAGGCAATCAAGATTGAGCATTTATGAGATTCATTATCTCAGCAAGTTGCTTTGCAAATGGAAGGTGAGAGGCATATTGAAGCTCTACAAGCTGAACTCAACACCCAGCATGTTGAGTTTCAAAGAAAAAAACAGAAAATGTTGGAATCAATTATGTCACTGCAACTTTAGATTAGTAAGCTTATGCCTGCTAAGGAGGTGACCCCTTCTCCTGCTTGTGAAGACTATGTTACACATGCTGTACTAGATGATTTTGCTGAGCAACTAACCCGTCAGTTTGCTCACATGCTGGATGCCCATCAAGAGCAACACCTTTCCACTAATTTGGACAGTTCTACCCCTCTGAGGTCTACTTCACAACCTACTATAAGTGTAAACTGCAAACTGATATTCACTTAGTGTCCCATTTTGCATGTATCAACTTTGTCTACTCTAGCAACACCTGCACAGCCTATGGGAATGCAACAAGTTTCTTTGGTTCCCTTGAGTACCACTGTTGTACTGTCTGCTTCTGAGCACATTGCTGATGGAAGCCTTTCTTTTGGTGCACCTATTGTGTCTGTGACTTGTGGCCAGCAATGGTTCACCAGTTCAGTTCTTCCCATAGAGCCTCACAGAGGCTCTACCAAAATTCACTGGTCAGATCAATGCTGTCTCACAGACTTTCAAAGAATGGTTCTTTCTATTCAAGTTGACCATGAAACAATATCATAAAATGCAAGATGATGCTGTATCTCAATTTCCACTATACCTTCAGGGACTGGCTTACAACCAGTACATGATGCTTGACAAGGAAACAAAATCCAATTACCAGTTACTAGTAGGATACTTTGAGAATCATTATAAGGTGCCTCACATAAAACATCAGTATAAAACTCTTTTAAGTGACATGTCCTTCAAAAAGGGTGACAATGTCAGAAACTACATAACTCAAGTAGAGAGACTCTTCTGCCTAAGTAATTTATCTCCTGATTACTCTCTGCACGACCTCTTTACTTATATCTGCCACAGAGTTCCACAATCCATTTGATCCCACTGGAGCTAAAGTGTGATCCAGAGGATGACCTCCACACCATCATAAGAAAGGCCAACAGTGTCATCTATTTAATGCATAATATGAATCAAATCAATGAAAATGTTGTTGAACTTAAAACCACCACTGGCATTAGTAAGCCTACTGCCAAGGAAGGTCTTTCCCAAGCTTGTGGCAAGAAGGATTTTGATCTGTCTTCAATCAGGTGTTTTTGTTGAGGCCAAAAAGGTCACTTAAAGACTGCATGCACCACTGTGATTGAGATCCTAGCAGACAGCAATGGATTTTTAATTGACAATGAGACTGCTGACCCTGGCAGCATGGCTTTGGCTACAACTGAGCTTTTAAACTAGAGGGAGTGCCATCTCCTAACAAATGAGCACAGGAGATCCTTGTCATTACCCACCTAATGTGGAACAATGTGATTCCTGTTGTTATCAATGGAAGTCTAGTAAATGCTACAGTGGATACTGGAGCTGCTGCCTCGATTATTAGCAACATGTGTTGCTCAGCATTATGCATGAGCCAAGACGCCTTGGATCCACTTGCTATAAGTTTGATTGATGTGTCTTGGAACAAGATCTTCCTCAGAGGGAAAGTAAGTGATGTGGATATGTGAATCAACAATGAATTATTTTATTTTAGATCAACCTGGTAGTGGTGGACACCTCTGATCATACTCTACTGTACAATCTTATCTTGGGAAATGACTTTCTCAAACACAATGCCTGCATAATTGATTTTGGAAATAAAATGATATCCCTAAAATACCATGATGCCACTCAGTTAGTAATGGTACCTGAGGAGGAAATCTTCTTCCAATTAACTGAACCTATGTTTGTTGAGGGTTGCCACTGGACTTGTGTCCCTGTGTTCTCTTACCAACCTTATAATGGAGATGTGATGATAACTGGACCAAAAGGAAACTGCCAGAGAGGCATTAACTTATCACCTGACCTATGTCACTATAGTCAACAGCTCTAAATCGCCAATTCAGGTTGACGCTGCTAAACCTACAATTATGGCAGTGCAGGTAAAGTTGACTACTGTGTCCACAGATTGCCTGCCTGTGTTTACTGCTATCCATGACATGGACAAGCCTCCTCAGACCATCAAAATTCCATCTGTAACTACTGAATCACATCTGCACCTTAGCAAGGAAGAGTGTCAAGTGCTGATATCACTGCTCAAACAGAAGAACAAAGTCTTCAACTACGGATCCATAACTGTGGGCCAGGCCATAGGAGAGGAACATTTGATTGAGACAAAAACTGATAATCCAATTTGACTACCAGAATGGCAAATTCCAGAAAGCTTATGAGATGCCTACAAAAAGTTCTAAGCAACCTCCTGGAGAGTGGCATTATTCAATTGAGCAACAGCCCCTACGCAGTGCCCACAGTCTTTATTAAGCAAAGGGAAAAGTATCACTTGTGCATTGACTTTTGTAAGTTAAATGACATCACAATCAAAGACACCTACCCCCTCCCAAAGATAGAGGAAATTCTGTATGACACCAGTAAATTCAAGTTCTTCTCATTCTTTGACCTGTGTAAGGACTACTGGCAGGTCCCTATGAAAGAATCTGACATCCAGAAGACCGCCTTCAAAACACCCTATGGTCTCTATTAGTGGTGATACATGGCCTTTGGCTTTTGCAATGCCCCAGCGACCTTTCAGAGGGATGTAACAAAGGTATTGTAGAATGATGCTAACATTTTGGAGCTGGGTATCTCAGCATATATCAACAATATACTGGTTGCTAGTAACACCTTCTCAGAACACCTAGATAAACTGAAACGCACCCTTGAACTACTCCAGAATACTGGACTATGAGTCAACAGCAACAAGTGTTCCCTGGCTCAGAGAAAATTACCTTTCTAGGGCGCATAATTGAACCCAGCAAGATCTCAATTAATACTAATGCAAAGGATTTTCTTGATAGGATAGAAATGCCAAAAAGCCACAAAGACATCCAGGGGCTATTGGGCTTTGTAAACTACTATGGAATGTTTATTCATGATTTGGCAGAAAAGACCAAAAGCATCTCCCACTTACTAAAGAAGTTTAAATGGACATGGATAGAATAAGAGAGTCTTGAGCAGATAAAGAAAGAACTTAAAAGAATTCCTACTTTAAACACTCCTGATTACTCCAAGAAATTCATTGTGGATTGTGATGCTATGGATGTGTCTATCAGTGGTGTGCTTAGCCAAATCATGAATGGAGTAGAGAGCCCCATTCAGTATTTTAGCTGTAAACTATGAACAGCAGAAAGGAATTATGGAGCCAACAAGAGTGAGATGCTCACTGCTATGGAATTGTTAAAGAAATTCTGTTACTTTATTTTGACACATCTGTTTGTGGTATGCACCAATAATAGGGCTCTTGCTTGGCTTAAGAAATTTTCTGGTGATAAGTCCAACATAGTAGCCAGGTGGATCAAGTTCTTAAATGATTTTTTGTTCACCATCCAGCACCAACCTGGGAAGCTCCACCTCAATTCCAACTACTGGACAGCCTTTGCCAGCTATGAGCACTATCTAAAGAAGCTGGCAGGGGAATGAATCCAATTTGGGTTCATTCTGCTCACAGAGTACAAAATGCTACCCGAGATTAATGCTGATCAGCAGGGCTAAGCAATCCTGCCCATCCTTGTGTGAGAGGAGATAACTGCCAAAGACATAATATACACAACAAGGTGTTGTCTGAACTCTTACATAGACTAGCAGATCCTCTGTCTCCAATAGATCCATTAACCAATTGATATTTCCAGAAATACAACTGGCAAATCAGTGAACAAGGCCTCCTATATGCTAAAAGCAGTAACAATCAGCTGGTTGTCCCAAATACTACTGATGCAACCTAGTTAGGTGAGTCCATGAATGTGGCCACCTAGGCATCATTCAAACAGAGAAGACCTTTAACACCAGATATGTAACAATTGGTATTAGAGCTGCAGTGATCAATGTAATCAACAAGTGTGAGGCATGCCTCCTGCAAAACACCAGTCACTTCCCAGAACAGTGAGTGGCCCTTGAGAGCCAACCTGCCAAGAGGCCAAATGAGATTGTCCATATGAACCTGGAGAAATTGCCATGTGACAATGATGGCTATCAGTACGTACTGGTTATGGTTGACCATTTTACAAAGTATGCTCACATTATCCTGCTGAAGAACACCACCACAGAACTAATAGCAGAGAAAGTCATGAAAGAGTGGATTCTCAAGTTCAGACCTATGGAGAAGCTAGTGTCTGACAAAGGTCCCCAATTTGAAGTAATCTGATGACAGTGCTTAGCCATGAGATGGAAATAATCCACAAATTTACTACTGCCTACCACCCTCAGTCAAACAGCCTGGTGGAATGTCTTAACCAGACAATAATTAAATTATTGACAGTATCTTTGTCACAAGCTGCTGGAAACCAATGGTGACGTGTTGTTGAAGCACTTAAATATTTTTACAACACCTCAGTTCACATGACCACCAGAGTGAGCACTGATGCCTCTGTCAATGATGTTACCTAAGTATCATGATGTCAGCATAGACAAATATGTAGTGAAATTAGTACATGAATTACATTGGATCCACCTGACCATATGCCACAATATGGGTCAGTCCATCATCTTGCAGAAAAGGAATTTCAACAGAAAGATTTATGGCAAGCCACACAAGCATGGTGACGAGGTTTTTGCATATTTCCCACATCCTGTCACTGACCAGAACCAGGTGTGAAAGTTAGTCACCAACTGGCAGGGACCCTTCACCATTGAAAAGGTTCTGGATCATAACAAATACGCTCTCAACAACAGAAAAGTAGTCCACTTTCAAAGGCTCAAGCAAGCCATTAAGGATATTGAAAACGTGATTTTGGATGATAACACTGAAATTACACTAGTTGATAATAGCATTGATGTATGCAAGAAATATGATAACCTAACCAAACTTCCTGAGGAGGACTTTAATGAGTCTGAATTATTTGATACTAATATTACTGATAGTGATTTAAATAATAAACAAGTACTGCCCTGACATCAGGCTAGAGAGATTGCTATTACTGATCCCAGTACCTTAACCTTAATTATTTGTTTAGGGATGATTCCTCACAGCAAGAAACAAGATCCACCATCACCTCCATGACGCTGCTGAGTGAGCAGGAGATTGGACATTAGATAGGGTTCAGATGCTCCAACTAGGTGTGGGAGAAGTGTGTCTCTGCCTGAAGGGCCAGGTGACTGTAAAAGAGGACGTCACAATGGGGCTGACAAGATTCTGACTTTGTCAGGGTGATGTGTGGCCCCAACAATGAGGAGAGCAGAGAACATTCCCTCAACTCCATCTTACTACAATGTGGGGAGATGCATGTCTCCACATGTGTGGGAGGAGCTGCACACAGACTCTAAAATTTCTAAAATCTGTGCCCTGTTTAGTGACATAGCTAATGTAAATAAAACCCCTATTAGTGACACAATAGCCCTTGACCTATTTGATTCAATTTCTGCTACCTCCACTGTTCATTCACACAAGGTCAAAGAAAGAAGAAAGAAAATGTCATCTGTATTTCATCACAACAAGGCGTGCTACACACTTTGTATCTGAAGAGGCACAAAACAAGATTAGGTGGAACTACAACCAAAAATGCTGAGCAGCTCAATCAATATAGTTCCATTCATAATGGATGCAGAGAGAAGACCTCCAGTTAATGCACTCATTCTCTATGATAGTAAAATGTATGAAGGTCTGGGCCAACATTATTAGAGAAGTACTGTTCACACATCATTTGATGAAGGTTTTACCATAACCCACCTCTGTTGATTCATCAATAACTGGAGAGGTATTCAGAAGTAAGATTGCATCAATATCAACTTCCCCAATCTACTGATAATTTACTTTTTAAGAGTGCACAAGGTCACTACACCAAACATCATGGAGAACATTGAAATTGCTTACCATTTAGCCAAAGTGAAGAAAATACAGCTCATGATAGTGCTCTGTGCCAAATTAAAGGACGAGATCCCAGAACAAGTAGAGAGCCTCCACTTCTGGATAGAAAACTTCTCTATCATTTACCCTGAATCATACAGGCCCATGTCAATGTACCACACCAATGTTCTGTTGGTAACCAAAATAATCTACACTGATTTGCTTCTCTGCAAACATATTCCAACCCACCAACTCACTGTGGACCAAAAACGTATTATTGACACTGCCATCCAAGCTCAGACACTAAAGCTCATTGATCTGAATATGCCACACTCATGAGAGCCACTGACCTGCATGCCAGCTTTGCCTTTGCTCAAAGTGCCACCACCCTCAAGGAGATAAATGACATATGGCAAAACTTGAAAGCTGATCAGAATCTGAAAACTGAGTGGCCTGTCTTGGAAATTAGTAGCCCATTGTCAAAATACCACTATTTGGTCAAAAGGATCTTATGTGAAACACGTCTGTCATATGAAATGCAATACTTTAAGAATTATAAGGAGCAGCTCTTTTCAGAGACAAAGTACCCGACATCTTTGCAAGAGGAGCCATATGGATCCTGGCAATCTTCTTAACAAAGACACCTACTCTTGCATTACCTATGGATGTGAACACCAGGATTGCTCTAACCAAGAAGTCAACACATGAGATTGCAGTCTGCCCACTTGTATGGAAAGTCAAGAATTGGTTGCTCCACAGATGTGCACCACTGTCATCACCTGGAAAATCAAAAAGGCCCATGGAATGCTATGAAAAGTATTATGCCTGACTGGTGGGGGCATATAGTGTGACTAGCAAAATGTCAATAATGACCATAAGTCAATGCCTTGGAATTTGTCTGTCAGACATAAACATTTTCTATGACACACTTAAAAAGTTTATGTGGGGTGTGACTGCTGACACCAAGTTTGCAAAATTCAGTCTACATGATGGCCCACTGTGCATACAATGCATGATCAAGCATCTGCCTGGATCCACAACTTGATTCAGAGAGGCATTGGAGATAATTAATGTTGAGGACAAGTCTGAAATATTTTTTAATGTAGAAAGACTTAGTTATCCTGAGTGTGTCTACAACCAATTTATAGAGATAGCCAGGAAAGTGAAGAAGGACAACAAAATCACCTATTACCTTCCTGGAATAGGCTGTGAAAACCCTGAAGCAATTTTACAAAGAAGAGGAGCTGATAGTAGTAAGACTTGGGCAAGATGACATTACACAAATGACATTTTGATCTTGGCAGGGATGTCTGGCATGGCTATGATGTAATTGTGTACTTTGGCCATCTGTGTATCTCTGACATCATTGGAACATATTCTCTTTTGTTGTAATATTTGTTGGCAAACACATTTGTTTGTAGTCTATTGTTTAAATGTAACCAATTTTTTATACATATTACATTACATGGAAATTGCAATGGGTGTTTCAGTGACATCATGGTGTGTTGACTGTTAATACAATTCATTATTTTTCTTCTACCCAAATTCATTTTTTTATGGCAATGTCTGATGACACCATATCATCTGGTTCACTTGGTAATCTATTTGTGTAGTTATGTACAACTCCACCACCAGCCTCCAACTATAATCCACTAATACAAGAGATGATGGCCCCTCCTCCTGCACCTGTAAATGAAAAACAAAGGACTCAAAGGACGTCCTGTAGTCAATAATAATGTAATTGTCTTCCCAATCTCCAAAACTCTAGCAAAGACAACAATGTTTTACAATGTTTAAATGATGTCAATTCCCAGTCATCACAATGTATTTTTTCAACTGCAAGTCCTGCTAGTGAACTTCCAAAAAACTTTGGCTAACAATCAAAGAAGCTGTTCAGTTGAACAGAAGATATGGTGTTGCAGTAAAGATTAAACTTGATAATGGTGTTTATTATTTTCTGCCTAAATGCTAAGTCAGTGCTTTGGGTCAAAATTACAAGATTTTGATCAATAAAAAACTTTTCCACAAAGATGACATGGGGATTGGAAACAGTGATATTGCAAAACATATTGTATTACAGTTTGAAAATGTATAGTTTTGCTTTCACTCTTTTCCATATTTACTAGTTTTATGTTAATATGTTTGATAAATTATTACATTTCATAAGCATTAGTTTTTAATATAAAAAATTTAAGTTCCTACATTGTAAATAGCTAAAAATCTATAGATTAGAAATAATTTTCCAAATGAATCAGGTTGAATTTTTCAATGAATACTTGGAAAATGTGATATCTGAAAATTAAGTTAAGAGCAGTCTAATTATTTTTGATAAATTTATACATTTATAGACTTTTGCATTGGTTTTCCACTTTATTCATTTTTTTCACTTTATATGGTTTGTCACTTTGAACAAAATGAAAATTTCATTACAGTATTAGTATAAACTTTCAAGAACAAGTAAGAAAAATGTATATACATATAAATAGGACTAATCCTTGTTGTAAATTCAGATTTTTTTTGTATTTTAAAGAATGAATGTTTTTTTATTTTATATTAAATGTAAATATAAATTTCAATACATTCTACAAATCAATGATTGTTAAAGTACTTGCAGTTGTATAATAGTTTATGAATTTAAAATAAAAACTTTATAATTATTGAGAAAGTGTTAACATTCACATTTTTCTTCAGTCAATGAGTAAATTTTGATAATCACAAATGAATACATAAATGCCATCTCAAAAATGAATGTATAATAATATTATTAGGGACAAAATAACTATATACATTTATTCACAGGTTAATATACAATACTCTAATGAATGTCCATGATCAAGAATGCGGAGTCAATCCAAAACATGTGTCACAAGTACACTGTCCTTGTGAAGGTTGAAACTTAACATGCAAGATTTTGTTGTTTGGGAGTGGTATATCTTCATAATTCATGAGCTTATCAATATTTTGCAAAACACACATTTTTGTGTTCAATTGCTGAAAAATTCTGTAAAACACTATGAAAGCTGCATTTGGGAAATATGTTAGTTGTCATCTCCAAAATTGCAAATAGTAGTTTTAAAATATCTGTAAAATTTATAAACATAGAGTTTTTGTGGTTGGCTACTTTTTATGTTTGGAAGTGTACATATATGGAAATGATGATAATAATAGTATTACTATCAAACTAACATTGGTAATATAAATTTTCTTATCACCTCCACCAACTAGTGTGTTTATTTACATGTAAAACATTTTAAAAATAAATTTCCTTTTGGTGTTTTTTTGTCTTTTTGAAAAAAAAATACTTGCCTTTGGGATATTTAATTCTCCTTTTGGTGTTTTTTTTGTCTTTTTGAAAAAAAATACTTGCCTTTAGGATATTTAATTTTCCTTTTGATGCTTTTTTGACTTTTTGAACAAAATTACTTGCCTTTGGGATATTTAATTTTCCTTTTGGTGGTTTTTTTGTATTTTTGAAAAAAATTACTTGCCTTTGGAATACTTAATTTTCTCTTTGGTGATTTTTTTGTCTTCTTGAAAAAAAATTACTTGTCTTTGGGACATTAAAATTTTTCCTTTTAGTGATTTGTTTTTACCTTTTCACAAAATGAAGTTGGTTATGTTTAATAATACATGAAAGAATTTGCAAAAACAGTCATTATTAAGATTTTCATTAAATGTTTTTGGAAAATGTATGAATATTGGATAAAACAATCTTTAAATATATTACATACATTATAGGTGTTAGGTGTCATGATAGTATACATTAATTGCCATGTTTGTATTACATTTCTGAAAATAATTAATATATATATATATATATATATATTCTGAATCATAAAGAGATTCATTGTAAAGAGAATATGTCGTCAATGTTTAATGTTGTTCCCTCGTGAGCTAGTCAAGTCTTTTTAATATTCAGTGGCCCATCAAACTCTGGAAAAACACATTTGTTGGGAAAATTGATTGATCATAATTATTTTAACAAGTTCTCAAAGTCAATAGATTTTATCGTCATTTCCAAAGTGGTGTTTGTTAATAAATTAAATGCAAAAATGAATCAGGTTGAATTTTTCAATGAATACTTGGAAAATGTTATATCTGAAAATTGTGTTAAAAACAGTCTAATTATTTTTGATGATTTTGGTGAGGAATGTTTGAATTCACAAACTTTTGCAAATTTAGTTATGGCCAGAAGACATTTAAATTGTGGTATTGTATTAATTACACATTCTATATTTTCAAAAGGATGATATTCAAATTTCATTCAAAGAAATGATTCTGGAATGTTTCTATTCAACTCAGTACGTGACTGTTTACAGGTGAAAACTCTAGGAGCTCAGATGAATATTATGCATGAATTTGTTACCATATATAAAAAAGCAGTTAGTAAACCATTTACATGTAAATAAACACACTAGTTGGTGGAGGCGATAAGAAAATTTATATTACCAATGATAATTTGATAGTAATACTATTATTATCATCATTACCATATATGTACACTGCCAAACGTAAAAAGTAGCCAATCACAAAACTCAATGTTTATCAATTTTACAGATATTTTAAAACTACTACTTGGAATTTTGGAGATGACAAATAACATATTTCTCAAATGCAGTTTTGATAGCGTTTTATGGAATTTTACAGCCATTGAACACAAGGTGTGTGATTATTTATAAATCAAATAAATTGTTCTTTAAAATATTTGTATAAAGAGGAAAACCCATGTAAAAGTCTATAAATGTGTAAAAAGTGACAAACCGTATAAAGTGAAAAAAATGCATAAAGTGCAAAAAACCAATGTAAAAGTCTATAAATGTGTAAAATCATCAAAAATAATTAGACTGTTCTTAACATAATTTTCAGATATCACATTTTCCAAGTATTCATTGAAAAATTCAACTTGATTCATTTGGAGAATTATTTCTAATCTATAGATTTTTAGCTATTTACAATGTAGGAACTTAAATTTTTTACATTAAAAACTAATGTTTTTAAAATATAATAATTTATCAAACATATTAACATAAAACTAGTCCATGTAGAAAAGAGTGAAAGCAAAACTATACATTTTCTATTTACTAAACTGTAATACAATATGTTTTGCAATAACATTGTTTCCAATCCCCATGTCATCTTTGTGAAAAAGTTTCTTATTAATCAAAACCTTGTAATTTTCACCCAATGCACTGACATAGCAATTAGGCAGAAAATAGTCAACACCATTATCAAGTCTAATCTTTACTGCAACACCATATCTTGTGTTCAACTGAACAGCGTCTTTGATTGTTAGCCAAAATTTTTTGGAAGTTCACTAGCAGAACTTGCAGTTGAAAAAATACATTGTGATGACTGGGAATTGACATCATTTAAACATTGTAAAACATTGTTGTCTTTGCTAGAGTTTTGGAGATTGGGAAGACAATTGCATTATTATTGACTACAGGACGTCCTCACTTGTGTTGAGTCCTTTGTTTTTCATTTACAGGTGCAGGAGGAGGGGCCATCATCTCTTGTATTAGTGGATTATAGTTGGAGGCTGGTGGTGGAGTTGTACATAACTCGTCAAATAGATTACCAAGTGAGCCAGATGCTATTGTTTCAACAGACTTTGCCATAAGAAAAATGAATTTGCGTAGAAGAAAAATAATGATTTTATCTGATGATTTGGGTGAATATATAGATTGAGTTGTTTAATCAGTCAACACATCATGACATCACTAAAACACCCCACCAATATACACTGCCAATTATTTATGTAATATGAATAAAAAAAATTGGTTACATTTATACAATAGACTACAAACAAATGTATTTGCCAACAAATATTATAACAAAAGAGTCAGAGATACACAGACAGCCAAGGTACACAATTACATCACAGACATCCCGCCAAGGTCAAAAGGTTGAATATCCATGGGGTCTCGCCCAATTCATACTACTGCTGCTCAACACCTCCGTAGTACAGCTGTCCCCGACCATCCGGGACCTCATTGAGAGAGTCAACATCGAGAAATTTGGAGGCCCTCTGTCACTGCCAAAGCCAACCCCACAGTGGTTGATAACAGAGGAGGAATGGATACTGACAATTGAGCACTGCCCAGAAGAGTTCGCAGAAGATCTTGCCATCCAAGAACAGATTCTAGGAGATTCAAAAGACAAGGACATCTTGGGCATAATGAAATGGTGCCTCACTGAAATGTTTACCAAGGAGGAGCTGGTGCTTCTACTATCACCAGGGTGATGTGTCGCCCTGGATGTAGAATGCACCACAGCCTGCATCAACAATTCACAAGTTGACCAACTGCATCCCCACTGGTTATGAGGAAGATTCTGGGACACAATCATGGAAGCTCGCATTAACTATCCCGTCACCATCAGAACTGCTAGTCTGCAAGAGGAGATTAACTTTACAGATCTAAAGAAGAGAGTGGATAAAAACAACCTTTTGTGTATCCTGCCGCCTTGTATTGAGACGCTGCTTATACTGCTGAAATGGAGGGTGAAGAAAGGGAAGAAAAAGATTACCACCCATCTCCCAGACAAGTTAAATTATGTTAGTAATAGAGAGATGCCAAGCAGTTGAGCCAGATTGACGAATACACGGTGATTCACGACCAACACTTGGGAACGCATTTTATTGATGGCAAATTAACGATTTGCGACATTTTTACAAGAGGAAAATCTGTCCACGAACAACTCCAAAAAATTCATGCAAAGATATCGCAGCTAGACCCCCAGGGTCTTAGTACTTTTCAGGCATCACATGATCTCATGTGGATTAATAACATAGAGACAGTAACTCGGTATTATGATGTGACCAAATACATCGAGATTATCATGATGTTGAGGGCTGACGTGTCTGACCCAGAGATGGTGACACTCCAGCAAGTCCAGGAGTTCTGCTCCCTGTTTGTTGATCGTTGACTACGCCACCCAGATGGGTTCACTATGAGAAGTCTTTGTACACTTCTATCCTGATACCACAATTGATGTCAGAGATGCTCATACTTCAGACACAGACGCGCTCATGACTCTCATGATTGCGCTAAAGCAGCTCTGCTTGTACAAGCAATTCTATGACACCTTCACTATAAGGCTCAACAACCTGCACCGTCACTGCCCCATGAGTTCCAGGCTCCTGACACTGCAATCATTCCAACTATGAAATGAGGTTGTCACACAGAGAGAAGTCCTCATGTAGTTAATGCGAACCCCACAATATGCTGAGATACAGACTTGGGACAAGCTCCTTGTGGTCGAGTTAGTTAAGGCCACTCAAAAAGTAGTCTCTGGGCCACTCCTCCAGTTACTGCCGGAGAATTAAATTGAGTAAGGGGGCGTGTAGTGTCACTTGGGGACTTTTGAATTTATTTTTAAATTTGATTTAATTCTTACTTTGTAATTTGTGGTGATTACGTCACTTTGACGTCAACTCATTAATTTCAAGATTAGCTTACATTGCTATAATTATGTCCCTTCAATGTTGTAATACGTGTTTTTTGTTGCTCAATTGAATTTGCAAGGGAAACGTGATCATATGATTCTAAATTGTAAACAAAGACAGGTAATTATTGAAACTTTCTACAAATAGGGAAAACAATGTAGCAATCAAGCAATAGAGTTTACCAGTTTACCTCACCTCAACATGTTCAACTCTCTTTGATGTTTACTATTTTTCTTAACCGTATCATTTTTATAATAATGATTGCTTAAGTCATGGCTACAATTTGGGAGTCCTGTTAACTGCGAACCAATTTAATGCGTGACTTTCGACAGTTAACAGCCTAAATCGTGGACCATATTAGGTTATGGCTATAGGTATAGGAAAGATAAGACCCTCGTTTGTTTTCTACATGCACCTATAATATCAACATACTGTGATGATACTATACTGCTGGTTAACGTGAATGCACAGCAATTATGTGCTATTTAATAGTAAGCTGAGGAATAAGAACGACTTTGAGACTGTTCTGTTTGAATTGAGATAGAAATTAAATAATGAGACAATTAGGATATCACTGCACACTGAAATCAGGTAGCACTTTGGCTGGAAGCTGTATGAATTGGTCATCCTGGATGTTTTCTCTCTAAACAGTTACAAGTTACAATGGATGGATTACCAATGTTTTGTTAGATCTATTATTGTTATTTCATTAGAATCGTGGCTGCTCTATTAAGCCCTCTTTTGTAACCTTCTGCACAGTCAATTGGTTCCTTGGCAACGCCGCTATAGTACCTAGCCACCGATTTTACAATATACATAAATTTTTAGTGTATCAAATTTGTTGCATTAGTTTCTAAAATATTCAAAAAACGATATGAAAAGCATATAATGAAGATAATAAATTGAATCAAGTTAATCAATTCCTACATCATCGCATGCAAAATATCCAAGGAAATTTAAGCACCATATTAAAAATGTTTTATTCGAAATTTAAATAAACATTTTCTATAATATTGCTCTATGTAGTGGCTAGTAGCCCTGGCAATTGATAAATATGGAACTGTGTTGGTGGAAAAGATAATTAATAGTCATAGTAATTTACAGAAATTAAATATTAATCGAAATAATTTCAATGTTTACTTAATAATACTGATATTTTTTTCATTATTTAAACAAACAATTATTATTGAGTGTTTACAATTTCAAATTGTTAAAAGTCATTCTGAAAAAATGTATATTTGACAAAGCGTTGATTTAGACAACAAATAGTTACCGTTTAAATTATTTCTCATTAAGCTCCATTGAATTTTTAACAAACGCAATACAAAAATACGAACAAAAGAGGTAAATTACCAATAATAATGAATAATTTCTGCTGATTGTCCCCATAGTATTTGGAATGAAAATCAAATTTTAACAGAATCATAAGAATATATATAAATACATGAGCCATAGTGCATAGTACCTAGCAGAGGGAGCTGAACAAATTTAATGGAGGGTTGATTTAAGAAATAGTATTATTATTTTAGGGATTCTCAAGACCAGTGTTTCTTCACCTTGTGCTGTTCAGGTCACCTTAGCCTTCGTACTGAACAATTTGAATAATTCAAGCATGCTTGCTTAAGCAATTGCAATCGTACAAGCATACATTCAGTAGCGTACGCAGGATTTTCTGCTGGCGGTCATTGCAATCATGATCAAGTGAGCACCAAAAGCAGGGCGAATCATCGCGAAATATTTTAAAATATTGAAAAATACACAAAAAATTCATTTTTACAAATTAGTTTATAGTATTTGTAATTCGTTTCAAACTTTTTCCACTTAAACAATCGAAATAAATTTTGAAAACCTTATCACCATGTTCTTCCTTACGAATGGCAGTGAATAAACAGAAAGGGAAACATATCTGTATTTTAAGGGGCATACATGATATGCAAGAAGATGTTATTTCTTTAAATTATTACATAAATAGTTTTAGTATAAAAAATTCACAAATGTTTAATGAAATCTGTGTAAAACCTTACTAAGGTTTTCATTGAAACTCCAGTTAAATGTTTCTCATTTTAAACAGCACCAAATTCTTAACATAATATTTACAAGTAATCTACGGCAGTTGTGTTCATTTGATTACAAAATTGGGTGTTAAATGTTGTAGTGCCCTGTTAATAATAAGAGTCAAAGCAAATTTATTGCTCAATGTATACAAAATTCTACAAACTAACACATGACAAAAAAAATAAAATATAAACAAATAAATAACTACAAATTGATATGTAGAATATATAATAATTATCAACGTTTGTGTGAATGTTTGTGTTGGTGCTTAATGTTGGATGTACGTTTCGAATGCATGAAGTGTATTACCGTCCCCTTATATATATTGTTTTAATAATAATAATAATAATAATAATAATAATAATAATAATAATAAGTTCAGGCATGACAAGTTGGGAAGAATGACACATTGGAGTTTGAGCAGGCAGCACGGGTTAGAAGCAGGANAGAAAAGGTTGATACCAGAGGAACAAAAGGGATGTAGGACAAAGACGAGAGGATGCAAAGATCAGTTGTTAATAGACCAGGCAGTAGTGGAGAATTGTAGAAGAAGGAAGACAAACTTAGCAATGGCATGGATAGACTACAGGAAGGCATATGACAGCATATCACATAGATGGGTATTAGGACGCTAGAGGCCAATGGAGTATCACAAAAATGGGTTGAGTTTCTAGGAAGAGATATGGGAAAGTGGCAGACTGAGATAGACGGGCACAGGCTGAGGTTTAGGCGAGGTATATTACAGAGAAGCAGCTTAGCACCACTACTGTTCATAGTTAGCTTAATCCCTATCACAGAAAAGTTAAAGGAGACAACCATATGGTATAAGATGGAGAAGAATGGTAGAGCAGTGAGTCACCTATGGTACATGGACGACCTGAAGATGTATGCTAGTTCAAGGAAGATGTTGCAGAAGCAAGTGGAGACATTGGAGAAGGCAAGCAGAGATTCTGGGTTGGAATTTGGATTAGGTAAGTGTGCGACAGTGACAATGACCAGATGGAGATGGTTTGAGGACGAGTAGTGGGGATAAGATTGACGAAGTCAAAGAGGGGTACAAGTACTTAGGTGTGATAGAGAAAGATAGAACAGATCATGAGAACGAGGTTAAGAAAAGAATACAAAAGGAGAGTAATGAAAGTACTACAGAAGTCAGTATTAAATGGGCAGAATACTATAAAGGCAATTAATACATGGGTGATACCAGTATTGAGATATTCGGCAGGAATAGTTGGTTGGAACAAGATTGAACTGAGAGAATTAGACAGGGAGACAAGGAAGATACTAGCAGCAGAGAGAGCTTTCAACTTAAATGGAGATGTAGATAGGCTGTACATTGCAAGGCATAAGGGAGGGAAAGGACTACTAAGTGTAGAGGAAACTGTAGAAGCAGAAGCACTAGGGCTAAAGGAATATGTAGAAAAGCAACCTAAGGTGTCGCTACTGGAGGTCACTAAGGAGTTAAGGAAGATAAGAGCTGACAGTGAAGGAAAGAAGGTATATCACAGTAGGATGGAATCAGAGAGACAAACAAGGTATAGGCAGAAGGCAATGCATGGAGAATACTGGAGGAACATTGAAAAGTGTGACAGCGAAGAGAGCAACAAGTGGTTAAAGAAAGCAGGACTGAAAAGAGAAACAGAAGCATTGATAATGGCAGCACAGGAGCAAGCAATAAGAACAAACTGGGTGAAGAAGCATATAGATAGAAGAGTGGAAGTAAGTGATAAGTGTAGTCTATGTAAGAAAGAGGCGGGGACAGTAGATCATCTGATAGCAGGGTGTGAGAAGTTGGCACAGAATGAGTATAAGTTCAGGCATGACAAGGTGGGAAGAATGGTACATTGGAGTTTGAGCAGGCAGCATGGGTTAGAAGCAGGAGACAAGTGGTATGAGCACAAGCCACAGGGCGTCATAGAAAATGAGAAGGTTAAGATACTGTGGGACTTCAACATACAGACGAGCAAAGTGATAGAAGCACGGAGGCCAGACATAGTAGTGGTAGACAAAGAGAAAAGATTAGGAACAGTGATAGACATAGCAGTACCAAAAGACAGAAATGTAGAAAGCAAAGAGAAAGAGAAGATAGACAAGTACAGAGAGTTAGCAGAGGAAATAGAAAGACTGTGGAAGTTAAAGAAGGTTGAAGTAGTCCCGGTAGTAGTAGGAGCACTAGGAGCAGTAAGTAAGAAGCATAAGAGATACTTGGAGCAGTTGGGAGTACCAAAGTGGGGAGGAGCAGTAGCACAGAAGGCAGCATTGTTAGGAACAGCTAGAGTCCTGAGGAAAGCTCTCAGACTCCCTGGGAACTGGTGAGTTCCCCGAGCTGAGAGGGATACCAGCATGAAGCTGTGATGTGCAAGGATATAATAATAATAATAATAATAATATTTTTAAGCGAAAATGATGGAGTAGATACTTCTCATTTACATTGTGTATTGTATTTTAGAAATTTTATATTTCGTGAGATGAAAGCGCTTAAATATTTTGGCCATCAAAAATTTCAAAAATTCCTAAGCAGCTTAAGGGTAATTTATGCTGAAATTTAATAAAATTTATTTCCTTAACCTCCCAGACCTATGGCCTTAAAATGTATTAACTCTGGAACGTTCCCTCAGTTACTATTGTAAACAATTCCTTTTGAATAAATCCAATTTTCCTTTTTGCAGTGCACTTTGTACAGTGTACAGGAATTAAAGTTTGGATATATATATATATATATATATATATATACATGTATATATTTCAAATGAATTCTTCTGAGACTTCGCAAAATTGCCAACAAATTTATTAAGTTGCAATGGGGTCACAACTGTGGCTAACTATTGCAAATTTTGGTCAGCTATTATTAGGAGACTACTTAAAAAATGAAATCATGAACCTTTTCAAATATTTTATTCTCCCTATATGGGGATGACATATTTTACATATTTATATCTGTAAAAGATGCAAAATTATTGAATTCTAAGATTAACAATATATTAGTAGGAACTATTAAATAATTTTTACCATCAGTATATTTTGTCAGATGTGGCCCATTTGTGATCAGCAAGTGACTTTTGTTGATTTGGACTGTGTGTTTGTATTCCCCGGGTTTATTTCCCTAAATTATGCTTCTAGTGAATTTTCTGTCCCATTATGGAATTGTTTATATCAAAATCGTCTCAAAATATAACTTTTACTTCCAAGCTTTCTTAGCCTCAAAGTATGTTAAGCATCGAAAATTTCTCAAATTATTGAGATATTTCATTACGTCATAAATTGATAATTGAAAATGTTGGAATTATTTTATCAAAAATCAAACTAAGATAAAATACAGTAATTCTGGCCAAAACTTGACGATAATATCTCAATCACATCAAAAATTCTATAGGTAAAACACTAAGTACCTCAAAACAACGGGCAAGGTTAAGAGGCCCTCTATCAGCTGAACGCCAAACATTAATTAAAGATTTTCTACTTGTGATTGTAAACCTTTAGTACTTATAATTAAATATCTAATTAGAAATTGTAATTAATTGAAATGGAATAGTGCATGATATAATAATGTATCATATATGATACGTGTTGTGTCAAAAGGACATAAACTTAAAATGAAGAATATACTTCTGAAGATTAAGCTACATATATATATATATATATATATATATAAATATACATATATATGTTATCTATGTCAGTTCTTATAACGTGTGAAGCTTGGCTATGGCCATTCCAAGTTAGGTTATCGTCAATATTTATGTCCAAGTATTTATAATGTGTTACAGGTTGTATTACTTCTCGATCAACTAAAATTCTATTTTCTAAAATACACTTTCAAAATGTTAGAACGAGTAAAAATTAATTCTTGATCTTTACAGTGTAAAGTTTTAGGTTTCTTACAACAGGCTGTTCAATAACTTTCAATGGAAACTTTATGCTTCAAATAATCTGCGGTAGCAGATTGATCGTTGATTCTACCAATGACACGCATATCATCGGAATATTTTGCAATGCCAACCACAGATCTTTCAATAAGAAAAAATTGCGCAGTTTGGTCGGTAAATAATATACCACTTAGTGTGTCTCCTTGTGGTAAACCGATTACTAATTCAATTGGAAATGAATGCTTAATTTCATTGTAATTAACTTGTTGTGACCAACCAGCTATACACTGAAATATCCATTCTGTGAGTCATGGTGAAGTTTCATTAATTCGATTTATCATTTTGTGTTGGTATTAAACGCACTATTGTAATCGAGAAATATCATTTTCACTAACTTTGTTGTATCTGAATTTAGTGAATTGTATGCATATTGAATGGTATATACAAGTAAATCAGAAGTACTTACATTTTCTTTGTATGCAAATTGAAATGTATCGATCTTGTTTGCTATTTTATTATTGTAGAGATTAGCTATGAACTTGTCAATCATTGTGGCTAGAACCGGCGCCACAGCAATTGGCCTGAAATTTCTTGGGTTTTCATTACATGCTTCAATATTTTAGTCTTTGGTACAGGGGTAATAACTTCTTTCTTCCATTCAATAGGATGTATGTACATATATATATATATATATATATATATATACATTATGCACAACAAAAATGTATTCATTAATACGAATTGTAGGATTCAAATTATAGTATAAATTTATTGTGAGAATTGCTAAGTATGGTGACTCATTCAAATTCAATTACTACTCCAAGTGAAAATACTATGAATTGCTAAAGCAGCTGCAGTTATAGACGCAATACAATTTATTTGGCATCTTTGTATTAAAATGAAAATGGTTTGCGGTAGTGTGCACAAAGTGTTACTTAGTTATTGAATGAATAAACAAAAGAATAATTAAAGATTTGCTCAGTGCGTTTGTTTTCATTTTAAGAAGAAGTTGCATTAGAAAGCAATGTTTAGCATTAAAAAAGAAATTATTGAAAATGGGAATTTGGTAAACATACCAAATAAATATGCTGATTATTGCATGAAAAAATATTTACCTGATCAGGTGCGAGTACTGAAAAAGGAAAACCTTAAAAAGGCAATAGAAATAGCTCTGAAACCCGGATCTGATGTTGGACAAAACAAGGATATTTTGAAACTCACAGAGTTTAGAAAGATATCAGAACTTAATACAAGTAACCTTTGCTGCATTAGTCATCGCTGGTGCTCTACATCACTAAATGTTAATGAGTTCGTGGAAGAGCTCCTAACTCTGATAAACTATGGGATTTTTAGTTGGGATGAAATGGCAAAAGACAAAGAATTTAGTGAGTCAATTCTGTGCTTGTATGAGCTTGTTAGAAAGGGTGTGGCATACGCATTAGATTCCTTTGATGAGGAATCAAAAGAAGAATTCTACGAAAGTCTTTTCCAAAATCTTTCCTTATACGGTATTTCCGAAATTGCAAAAACAACAAAAACAAGCAATGAAGTAGATATACCGTCGAGGTTTTACATGGAGAGGCAAATGATTGCTGGTAAATTTTATGAATCTATGCATCCGGTAGACATGTCAGACGACTATGTAAATGATCAAATTACTTCTCTACTAATGTACGAGATATCTAAATGCGGAGGACAGATGCCCAGGCTTTCGCAGAAAGATGTTAAAAAAACAGTTTTTAGTTTTCCTAAATGTAAAAAATTTGATTCTTTCTCTTTAAATTTAAAGAATTTGTTAAGTGGGCTTCGACAAACAATGAAGTCATTTCCGAAAAATGATATTGAATCAAAAGCAAATAGTCGTCTTTCAGAGATAACATCTAAATTGAACTCATATCCTAGTTTCAAACTTAAGACCGGATTCAACGGGTATGATCCTATTTCACTGGCAGTATTGGTGATGCTCACAGAGTCCAATTTTTCGTATTTTTGGATTGATGTATTTTGTGCTCCACAGGGTGGAGGTAGTACTGCAATGGAAACCCTCCAATCAGTAAAAGATGGCATGGCTGTGTTTAGTTTAGCAACAGTTTTAATTCTGCCTCCTCTTGACATTGAAAAATGGATTGAGTATAAATCAACGCACGTGGCTGAGCTCATTGATGCTAATCATGGCTTTGATGATAGACGACATTATTATCCTGATCTGCCTTTTAAATCCTTTGATGACAGATTCTTCCTTTTTGCTAACGATCAATATTTTTTAAGAATGTGGACATTCCACGAGATGGGAATTGCACCTGATTCATATTACTGGTGGCAATATTTTTTTGGACCCTTCAAGAAATTTAATAAAAATAAAAACGAGTTTGAGATTCACGTTGAAAAATTGAATGCATTTAAAACTGGAGTGGTTGTTGCTGGTAATGACTTTAGTATAAGTAGAAAGGTGAATGTGCAAATGCTGCAAGAGTACGGACCTGGTGATGCACCGCTAACCTGGAGTATTGGTACTAACTTTAGTTCTATGCAAACTACATTTAGCGAAGACTGGAATGCATTAGCACGCTCTCTGTTTTGCTTGGATGAAAACATATCAGTAAGCGATGCCTTGCTTATGAAAAAAGTACAATGGTACTCGTCGTATCTCATTCAATACTCCGGTCCCAATAGGAAACATAGTTATGCTTGGCTTGAAAATCTTCGTTCAATATGTCATACATTCAAGTATGACTCATCACGAAAGGTGCTTCTCTCAGGGTGCATAGAAAATGATTCTGATGGGAAGGAAACAAAATTTGAAGTAGCCAAAGGAATTGGGAAACTGGGAGATAAACAAGTACTAAGCAAATGCACCGTGTACAAAATGACATCAAGTGAAATTACAAATTTCCTCAATCAGTGCACTTCATATACATCGATTCTAGGATTACATTGTGATGAAATAATAAAAGCATGTGAAGAAAATCCGGACAAGCCATGCTATGCTATCTTAGGGAAACTTAATTTGTCAAAAGATTTAGAAAACGCACGCAAGGAGGCAATTGAAAATACTAAAAAATCTAATCCAACTAATGATCCTCGATTACAAGATGGCATAAACATGTTAGTAAAGCACCTCAAAGATCCTCAATCTGTTCTTTTTATTACTTCAACACTTTTATCAATAGCATTCGGCATTGTTAAAGAACAAGAAAAAGAATTTCTCGACCGCGGGTTAAACTTGAAAAAAATTAATTCTGTTTCAATCAATCTAGTTTAGGAATACCGTATTATCTATAAATGTTTATCTTTATTGTAAAGCCTTATTAAAAATAAATGTGATATAATGTAATCGATTTTTATATACACTATTTTTTCTTCTACACACAAAAACATCAAGATAATTTTTAGCTACACTCTACATCATCACGAAAATTACAAATCTCAATAATGACGAAATTTTTTTGTTTTTTGAGCAAATCGAAGAAGTACTTTTCATTTAGATAGGGTTTTTTAATTTTTTTAATTTTAACTATCTCGTAAAGGAATATATTATCCTAAAATCTCTGAGCTATGATGTATTAAATTCACAAAAACAGTTGACTCACATAAAATACTTTTATTATTTCGCAAAAAACACTGATCCTATAACGATAACATAAAATCATTGCGTCTTGTATACAAATTTTTACTTGTGTATTGAAAGCCTCCACTACAGAATAATTGAAGTGATTATACAATGAGCATGCATACTTAGCAGGTTTGTGAGCCGGTTGAGTAATGTATGCCTATTAACAAAATTCTCCAGAATGCTGAAGACTAAGCACATTCATTGGCAAATATTTTTAAGCTATTTCTTAATATACAATTTGCATTGTCTTATTTTGATAAATTCAAAATATATTATATTATATCATTCTAGCCTCAATAAATATTCAATAAATATATAAAAAATATATAAATAGTCGCTTTATTTCCTGTACAATTATATACAAAAATAACCCTAAATGTAAAGAGGAAAAAAACAAAAATAAACCCAAAATGCTGTACATCGCTACTAGTGTTAGTAAATATCCTTTTAATATATTTTGGTAAGTCGCCATTTCTACTTACAGCCATTGGTAAAAATGATTTTTGAAAGCGAATTGTTCTGAAATGGTAAGATCGAAAAGTAGACGGGGTGCCATCAAGTAAACTCTTAGAGCTCATAATTTCAGAGTGAAGCGGATGATAAACATTTAAAATAACTTTCTCCGCAAACTTGGCAAACTGTTTTTTAAAAAAATCATCTACAATTGATACCATCTTTTCTGTGGTAATAGCGTCATTACCAATCTCATCCAAACACTCTGTTGAATATCTTCCTTTAAAAATTAATTCTTCGCATTTTCCAATATTAAAATTAAATTATGACTTTTACAAAAATTCCCAATTGCAGTAATATCACTTTTGTATAATTCAAAATCATTTAGCTATATTATGAATGGTTTTTACAATTTTAGTATCATCTGAGTATTTATCCAAATCGCAATATTTGGCCTTCAGTAGAATATTAGTGCTATGTGTAAAAAGATTGCCACTCATAGGCCCACCCTGTCGTATCCCTACCAAGCTATTGGCATATTCTAATTGGTTTTTGCAATTTATCACACATTGTTTAAACCCATTCATATAACTACAGAGCCACTTTGTAATCCATTTGTAATTCCCAACTGCAACTTCACTAATATTATTTAAAAGAACATTTTGTAAAATAGTATTTGAAAACTAAAGAAAAATCAAGTCCCATCTTTTCTTCAAAATAATTTTTTCAACCTTGTACTCTTCATCTGAGAGTGCACGCGATATACTAATAAGGTAATATTCTTAAGCATGCTTGTACTACTAAGTATCTTCTACATTCCCAGGAGGGCTGCGTTCTAACAAGAAGAGGTCGTGAATACGAAGCAGAAAGATTAAATAGTAATATCACTTATCCTCAAATGTCGAAAGATGTTGTCAATTGCCTGTTTTTTTTCATCCGCTTGCTAGCATTTTTTCTTCTTGATTTCGGTATCCCTTTAATGCGAATAGCAGTAGAATAATCAGATGACCTTTTCGATAAGCGGTCAGAGTAAAGATTTGTTTCTGTTACTTGATTTTTAATTTTTTGTTTCAGATCATCAAGCCGTTTATCCATTGATTTTCCTAACCACCCAGTGGCGTTCGTTGTAGAGATGATACAATGTCACCAAAGATTGCCTCTTTTCTTCCATTTTTTACACAATCTTACAAAAAAGCAGAATATAATCTTTAACTGATTCCAATGATTTTAAAACTTTTTTCAGGAAAATTAGTACAGTCTTTTTCCAATGAATAGTTGAAATGCACGATACACATGTAAAAACTGATTCACTATTATCAATATTCACTTTGTATGTTTTACATAGAAAGTTTGTATGTTGAAATTGTTGATTAGGAAACATGTTTAAGTAATTCCAAAGAGAAATAGCAAACACGGCCGTTCCTGCTAACTGAATTGTTTGTAAGCCTAGCATTTCGTAAGAGTATATATAATCAAAAAGAAATTATATAAATGCAATATACAAACGCTTAATTGCATTTTTGTACCTGAATGTGGATTTTAAAATTGACAATCATATATCATTAATATAATGGTTATTTTGCCGCAATTGCTATTTTAAATGGTTAACAACGAACAATTGGAATGGAAAAAAAAGAAGAAGTGCTTGATCTGTCCAAGCATATTTCGCCATTCATATCTTATGGAATGTGAAAGAGGGAAAAGGCTCTGTTTTAAGTTTAACCCAAACTGTTGTTTTCTTCCGTTAGTACTTAGTAATGAAAATCGAACAATTTCATACCTACCTGAGAAATTTCCAGGTAATTTTTAAAAACAACTTTAACAATCACTTTAAATATTATATTTTAGGTGGAAACCTTACATGTATTTAGTTCTAAGCTTGAATCTGCTATCCCCTTCCCTAATTACTTCAAGGACCTTTTCGTTAACCGAATCTTATCCTACCGAACATTCAAATTCATTGTAAGACACGAACTAACTTGCTTAGGATTAATATCATATCTTGCAAATTGTTCTCCTCGACTCTACTTAATATTTAAATAAATGCTTACTTTGTATAACAAATAAATCAATATTAATTTATAAATATATATATATATATATATAAGTAGCGTAGATAGACTAAAAAATCAGAAGGGGCAGAATCATTTCCTGGAGGGGCAATAAACTGAATCAATTAAAATTTTGAAAAAAAGTGCAGCACATTATTCAGTTTTGTAAACATTTAGTTTATATTATGTATGTGAGGCTTGATTTTTGATTTTAAGCAAAAATTTGCTTTTAATTTAATAGTTGCGTAATATTTTAGATAAATATGCGTCTCAGCTTTTAAAGAATCAATGAAAATTTTTAATATATTTTTAAACAAGCTATATACCAAGTCGTCATTGATCAATTTCTTAACACTTTATGGTAGTAATAGGAATACTATTTAATACTATCAAACTTTCAACTGAAATATGATCTTATATCTATTTTATATACTGAGTTATCTTAGCTCAAGTTGCAATGAGAAATATGTTTTAAAATACATGACTTACATATAGTAACTAAATGTCTCACCTAACCATATGCAGCCATTATTAAGGCTGACTAAGAAACTATGTTTCTTTTTGGCCATAAGCATTAGTAATCTAACGCCCATATTCCACAGCTTTTTTCTAGCATTGATGAGCCCCCTTTCCAATAGCAAGCTCATAAACGCGTTCAACCATGGTTGCGTGTTGTGCACATTACACAGTATGAGCTTCTCTGGTTTACTGCCAGCTACTGTTTCAGCCGCTAAAATAGTCTAAAATTATGCCTTCTCCCACGTTTCTTCTATAAATGTAACAGCATGAACTGCTTGATGCAAAATAACGTATAATAATGATGTTGATTTGGCAGGTGAATAAATTTAGTAATGTTGAACATCTCCGTAATCAGTGGTTAATTGTAATTCGTAATCATTCACTTGTTATAATTCATTCATGTTTAAATACTCAAGTGTGGAAATAAATTCAAACTTAATTCAATTTAAAATTAACGTGTAGTAGAATTCTTGTTAATTGCATATTAAATTTGATGTGAAAGTTATTTAAATAGGGCCATTGATAATTAATTTATCTGTTACCTAAACAATATTATAAATAGTAATAGGTTTATTCTGCTCCAAAAAAAGGGGGGCTAGGCTTCGCTTTTAGGGGGCCTTGCCCCTTGGCCCCGTAGCTACGCCTGTGATTAGTACCAACAAACAGAAATTATTTTAACAATATTTATATACATTTTCGATGCAAAAAATCTTATGACTTTTAAAAGAGAGTGTACAGAATGATTTTGATCTTTGTTTGCTTCTATATATTCTCTTAAAATTCTTTCGTTTATGATTTAACTAGGCTTTCGAATCAATAAATAAGCCTGCTCTGATAAGTTGTAAAATTCTGGTAACCGTTATTCGGTATAATGCAAGTGGAGCATATGACAATCTTGATTCTATATTTGATTTATATATATATATATATATATATATATATATTCTCATTAATGAAGCTTTTAAATTTATAGGAAAAATAAGCGCCTCTTCCTTTCAGAAAAAGGTTAATATATTTCCTTCAGTTTATTATCAATGTTCGATCCAAGTAGCTTACATTCTAAAATTTGCTGAATTTCTAAGTCATTTAATTTGACTGTTGGATTATTTCTGTTAATTATCAATCATTTGGTCTTCTTGATACTTGTTATAATTGCTGCTCTATCTGAATGCTGTTTATATTATAGAATTTCATTCTGTGCCTCTTCT
>CABFPE010000091.1:63000-78930 GCA_900660155.1 Hofstenia miamia
TTATCAACCAATCACATAATATTGCCCTCGTTCACTTTTTGGCGTATTGCTAATTTCTGGAATGCATGTTGTTTTCTGCAATTTGTATTGTCGGTGCGCAAGTTAAAAAAGATACTGTGAGCAGATTTATGTGAAATTACTAATTGTTTGTTTAAAAATTTATGAGGAAAAAGAATATTTTATAACATTTGATATTTTTTACAAAGTTATACAGTATTATATTTGTCTAATTATCAAATATTAGATATTTCAATATTGTTTACTGTTATTTTATAGCTCCATTTCCC
The DNA here is from genome assembly GCA_900660155.1 of Hofstenia miamia. Classification (NCBI taxonomy): domain Eukaryota; kingdom Metazoa; phylum Xenacoelomorpha; order Acoela; family Hofsteniidae; genus Hofstenia; species Hofstenia miamia. The sequence goes on from CABFPE010000091.1 coordinate 63,288, forward strand.
AGTAAACTTTTAGTATTATTATTTTATATTAAATCTTATATTCTGAGGAATGCACATTTTTTGTTAATGCTAAAATTAGGCATTTTAATTTCGTTTATTGTACTATTATAGCTATAGCTCCATTTTAGGAACGAACCTTTTATAAGATTGCTTTATATTCAATCGTTTATTTTAAGGAGTGTATACTACCAGTTAAATGCTAAAATTTTATTTATCAACACAAAAATACTAAATTTTGTTCTTACCAAATGGACTCATTAAATTGACCATTCAATTAGAGCATTTGGAACTTTCGTCTGTGTAGTATTTGAACATTGACAGAAGGGATATATTTGAGATTACTAGTGATGTATGGAATGGAGAATATTATAATAAACGAAATTAAAATGCCAAATTTTTATAATTCGCTACTAACCTATAATAAAATATTCAATATTATAAAAATTATGAAAATATTCTTTAATATTATATATTTTTAAGCATAAGTAACTAACAATTTCAAATAAATCTACTCACGGTGTTTGTGCACCGATAATGCCAAGTGCTGCAAACAGCATTTGTTTCAGTTATTAGCAGAACGCCAAAGAGTGAACAAATGCATTAATAAAGTAATAATATCATTAAATTTGTTGATAATCATGCTACGTAACCAGATGAAGGCAATTTGGTATATACAAGATGGATACGCATAACTTTGAATTAAAATTTCCAAATGCAAATTTTAAGTTGAATTTTTCCAAAAACGCCGAAGAAAGAAAATAGATATGTCTATAAACATATTATAGGTAAGCTTAAAATTACACTAAATAAGCAATGAAATAATAAGATCTTAACTTTTTCTGATATTTACTGCAAAAAAAGGATTTTGCATGTATTAAGATAGGCTATAAAACAGTTAAGTCGCAAGATGGCGCTTTTAAAAATATTTTAATATGAATTTCCTGTGATTTGGTGGGGTTAAGAATTAAGTTTTTATCTTCCGATAAACGTATCAGCGTAGCTACTGCGGTATGATATGATTGGAAATCATTTTCAATTTAATCAGCTCTAATAACGTGAACAAGTCTTATGTCGTCCGAATATTTACCAATGTTTCCAAGATCAGGGGAAACACTAATCGATTCAATGTTTATTTCATTCGTGTTCTCTGTAAATAACTGTCCGCTCATTGGGCCACCGTGAGGTATACCCAACTTAATTTCAATTTCTTTTGAAATTATATTGTCAGAGACCCTAACTGCTTGTTTCCATTCATCAATGTAGCTAGACAACCATGCCAAAAGCCAAGGTGAATGCGGTCTAATATGGTTCAACAGTTTATCTTGCAGTACATTATTAAATACTGAACTATAGTCAATGAAAAATCCCTTCACAGCAACTAATCTTTTATCTATTAAGCTGGCAATAAAATGTATTGTACAAATCAGAGCATCGGTAGTTGACCTTCCAGTCTTATATGCAAATTGATTCACATCCTCTAAATCAGAAAGACTACTTATATATTACTGAAGCCCTATTCTATCAAGCGACTTCGCTGCAAGAGGTTATTGTAATTGGTCTAAATTTCTTCATATTATTCATACTTGTTGTATTATCTTTGGGAACCGGAGTAACCCATGCATGCTTATATTTTTCTGGATACTTCATATCCTGTAGGCTACATTGGAAAATCCAGCTATATGGCAGAGCCAACTCTGGCAAATTTTTTGTGTACCCATGGTGGAATATCCCCAGGGCCAGGAGATTTAGAACAGTCAATGGCTTTGAAGATGCCTTCAACAGTTTCAGCAGAAATAGTCGGTACAAAAATATTATCGCTAGCACTCAGTGGGAGGTATTGTTCATCTTTCGATTCGTACTCATTAAACCGTGTAAAAAACACTTTAAGAGCGTCGGCGTCGTCTTTAGTTAATACGACTTTTTTGGTTTTACGTTTCGTTCTCTTTTTCATCTCGTCGTAAATATCTTGTTTTGTCATTGATCGAATAGCTTCCTGACGATGTTTGTAAACCATGCTATTTATTCTCCATGGATCATATTTCGTTCAGAAGCATTGCTCCCTTTTATAGCTTGCTGCTTAAGCTTAACGAAATTTCTAAGTTCATTATTATTAGTTATGCGACAAAGGAAATTTTTATGGTTGCCATTACAAGGTAGTTTACATTGCAATGTATCCTTCGGATTCAACTAAGCTATTAAACTATTAAAATCGGATTATAATCGACATTTTAAAAAAAATCAACAGTTGATTTAGATACATGGTTTACGCGGTTATGCAGGCCTTTCACGTGTAAAATATTTATGACGATTAAGCACGAGCGACTGATTTGTTGTGAACAATTCAAATGCGCGAATTGAATGAACCACACGTGTGTGTGTTACATAACATTACATTTCAACATTTGTATGTGTTGTATGTACGAGGCTAATGAAATCACCATGATATTTTAATGAGGCTATTCTATATTCAAATATACTAATGATATTCGACCAGTGTTATCCCTTGTCGAAATTTCTTGAAAAACATTAAAGAAAATTCAATTTTAGTTTTTCATTGATTATAATCAAGATTTAATTATTTTCTATTAAAACCAGTTGATTTGATTATAATAGAATAAAATCATAAATCACCCAACCCCGTCCGTAACACAATTATGTAGTCCTATAGACTCACACAAAAGTTATTTGACGTTGATTAGTGTAACAACAAGAATGTATTAACTACCAACACTGCTACGTGCTTTCTAATTTTGTACAATACTAATTTTTACTAATATAGCATCGACTAATATTTACAGGTTACATCACATAGCTACTGACAATCATCGATTATACACTACATTTTCCCCTTCAAAATTTTTATACATAATTTAGTGTTCAACAGAACAATTTTTTAAGTTGAGAATTCTTCCATCCTTCACCTGAACGACCTGATCTGATAGTAAGCGCTAAATGGGTAATCTTGGACCAAAATAGGGATCAAGTGTCCCCTCCTCGCAAAATTGCGCACATAGACAAACTTTGGACAAGGTGATTTGGGTGGATTAAAAATGTCCGTTTCCGAATGCCAGTCCTTGGTAATCTTCGATGGAGCACCGAAAAGTAATTGAAATGGAGCATGATTTGTGCTTTCATGCATCGTTGTATTAATGTTATATACTGCTTCCTGTAGTGAGTTGGACCAACAGGTGCCAAAAACTTTGTTTCAGGGACAAATTCGGGCTCTAAAGGACACAACTGTGTAATTGGAAGACAAATTAAGGTGTCAGCTAAAACATTCTCTTCTCCACGTCGATATTCAAGCCAGTAGTCAAATTCCTCCAAAAACTTTAAGTAACGGCAATGACGTGAGTTAGCCGGAGCTTTTTTTAATATCCCCAATAGAGTTTATGGTCCGTAACAACATGAAACTTATTACCCCAAAGGTACGAACGGAAATATTTTACAGCCAGCATCAGACCCAAAAATTCTCGATCGGTAGTGGAATATTGTTTTTCTGACTTCTTCAACATTTGACTAAAAAATCGTATTGGTTTACTATCCTGCAACAGGGCTGCACCGACCATGTCATTGCTAGCATCAATTTCCAAGGTAAATGGCTTAGAATAATTTGGGTACACCAAGAGAACATCCTGTAACAAATGTCGTTTTATTTCACCAAATGCTTCCTGACATCTGCTGTCCCATCTAAAAGGTTTGATATCTTTTGCACGATATATAGGACGCATAATTTTTGCAAATTTTGGAACAAATCGGCTCAGAAAATTTACAAAACCAATAAACGTTTCAACTTGCTTTTTGGTTTTTGGGGGTAACATTTTCGCCAGTTTGCTCAACTTTCCTTCATCTGCTTTAATACCATCAGCTGATATGTGAAAGCCTAAATAACGCACATCATTAAACCCAAAATGACCGTTTGATGGTTTTAGTTTTAAGTTCGCATCGCAAAATCGTTGTAGCGTCTGCTTTACCAATTCAAGATGCTCGTCGAATGTATTTGACAACTAAATAACGTCATCCAACAATGGAGTTAGCCCCAAATCGCTTAACAACTCTTTCATATACCGTTGAAATGTAGCCGGTGCATTTTTAAACTAAACGGCATGACCTCAAACTCATGCAATCCATTATTTGCCGAAAATGCCGTTTTTTGCTTGGAACTTTCCTCGTGTGGAATTTGCCAATATCCCGCACCTAAATCAAGAGTAGTGAAATATTTAGAGCCGCCAAGATCATTGATAAGGTCATCAATTAAAGGTAATGGATATGAATCCTCTATCATTTTATCGTTCAGTTGCCTATAATCTACAACAGAACGAGTCTTTCCACCTGGTTTTGGAACTAAAAACAAGGAGAGCTCCAAGGCGATGAGCATTTTCGCATGATACCATTAGCATACATCGCATCCACCTGCTTCGAGATATCTTCTTTGGTAGATGGCAGATGACGAAACGGCCGTGTACAAACTGGACGGCATTCCTCTGTATTAACAAAGTGTTCAACTCCTTTTGCATGACCAATGTCATAGTCCCCACATGAAAATACATCCCGAAATTCTTCCAATACTTTAACTAAAGAATCTTGTTCAGCCTTTGTCAGGCTTTCACTAATGTTAAAATCCACCTGTTTAGCATGTTTGTTAACTAGACAAGAATACTGTTTCACCAAATTTTGGTCGAGCTTTTTAAAGTTAAACTTTACACGTAATAATTTTAAACCTTCAACACCAACAATCAGCGCAAACGGCGACTTCTCAGTAATCCAACAGAGCAAGGTGGTGCATGAATCGTTTTTCCAATAAACCCGCAACTTTACATACTGTGTAGGAAACACTTGCTCCCCAGACACGGTAGTACCCATCCAGGCGCCACTGCCAATGTCCAAATCTTCGCGTAGTAATTTATATAAAAATGCGCGATTAACTAGATTAATTTGACTGCCAGTGTCAAACAAAGCAATTGTTGATTTACTTCATACTGACACTCGTTGAATTGGAGATGCCCCAGCCTCGCCTACACATGACGAGACTAGCTGAGCCCGTTTTTTGGACATCATCTGGCAATATGTCCCTTTTCTTGACAGGAATAACAAGTTATTGGTGTCCAGTATTTTCCTCGATGTACCTTACCACAAGATTTGCATCGTTGGTTCTCCTTTGATAACACAGAAATCGATGAATGTGTAGGAAAAGTAGAATCCGGGAAGGTGGAGACGAAGTTTGCTAACTGAACTGAAGTTGAATTAGGATTAGCCGACACCCACACAATAACAGAATTTCGCAATAGTTCAGGAAGAGCGTCCATAAATCTGGCTTTTACTGCTTCGTCATTAACCTTCAGGTAATGTGCCAATTTCGTTAATGACCGCTGAGCTTCTATCGCGGCAGAAGGTTGACTAATCAGATATTCGACCATTCAGCAGAAGGGATTACTTGGTCTTGTCAGTCTACATATTCTTCTGATGTCGCAATTAACGCAGTTTTCAATGTAGTAGATCCCGACACAAATTTACTTTCAATGCCTTGAAGAATTTGGTCCTCAATTGTGGATGGCAACACCGCCAGCTGTTTTGTGTCATCTAATCTTTTTCCGCTGCCCATGCCATAAACTTAAGTTTCCAAACACCAAAGGACTGTGTCCATGTTGACAAAAGAGGAGGAGACATCTTATGTTGGGCGCCAATGTAACAACAAGAATGTATAACTTCAATGTATTAACTACGTACACTACAATTAGCATCATCAATAATAACCAAATATGCTCTCGGATATTGTTTAATGACATCAGCTAACATTTTCCTTATCAATCCTTCGCAAGCACGCTTATTACGTTGAGGTCTGCAATAAACATTTGCAATAATATCTGATGTGTAATCAGAAGGCAAGAATGTAGGTCGACAATTAATAATTAGAATTTTAAGATCAGGAACAGACATCGTTGATACAATATTAGGTTTGATTCGGCATAACGATTTACTAACATATGTGATAAGTCCTCCGCCACCAGATTCTTCAAAAACGATCATATCGAAAGATGTGATAAGCATCAATTTCATACGATATTGTGGCATCGGATTCTCCTAGTCTAGTTTCCTGCAGGGCAACGATTTGTGAGTAAATTCAGCTTTTGTTTTAGAAATTGAAAGTTTTAAATAATCAAGTTCTTTTTTTGATTTCTTCAATTAAGCAATTAATTTCTGATATTGATGTAGAGCATAAGTTTTTGCCACCAGCATCTACACAGCTCGAGCAAAGGGTTAGTAAGTGCTTACTATAGTTATTGATACCATCCAAGCAGGCGGTTGGAAACCAATACACTTCTTGTGAAATGAAGAGTCTTTTTACACATTACACATTCGAAAAATTTTGAATCATCTATGGAATGTTTGCAAGTCTTTCATATTACATTGGTAATGTTTGAGTCAATACTCATTGTTTGTAAATGATGATAAAACCGACTGTTTCTAGCGCATTCAACAATATATATATATATATATACTATATATGAAGTATTTTTTGCTAAACTTTATATTCATTTGATTAGAACACATTGTTTAACGTCTTTGACTAAAACATTTCACATTTAAATTCGAACAAGAAAAATTCAATTGAGAGCAAGAATAAATGATTTCTAAACAATAATGATAAATTGAATAATATAATAATAGAATTAATAATAGTTAATATCAATTATGCAAATACCAGAGACTACAACGCATAGGATGTATTATTTATTAGCTAATCTAAAATATTTTTGTTGTTTGTTGAATAGCTGCAGGTGCAGCGAATATTTTCTCTATTATGCATACATTTATTGCAGCCCACTAAACTTTTTACTGATAAGACGCTTGTCGTCCTTCTCTTAAGTAGTCCTTGGCAAATATTAGGCACTTATCAATTCGCCTATTTCATTGTAATAAGAAATCAACACCTTAAATTTTAAGAGAAAGATATTTGGTTTACTAAGCCAAAAGCAAAATATTATAATATAATTGTTTTCTTTTTCTAATTTAATACAGTACATTTAAATAATGAAGCACTTACAAAGGTGATGAAATGGATTATAACAGCACAATCAAACCAATAAAGTCATCTTTGATTTCTGTTACATTAGCAATAGCGTTTCGAGTGGTAGTTGCCAAATGACAGCATTTTTTATCAAAAATCTCATAAACATCTTCTCTGAACATTTGCTATTCGATTTTAATTTTTCCATTCACAAGTCTAGTTCAACATGTCTTAAAATCCTCCGATATCACACGTATATACAAAATGGGGTGATACCACAAAATCGTGTCTTATCGGCCAGTTAGGAACATATTTTCATATTTTGTTGAATATTATTGAAGTATGCCTGTAATTTATGAAGTGCAGCTTGAGGAGCAGATTGTTACAAAGCCATTTGCGAAGTATTCACAATACGTGTTTCTCCTGGATGTGGAGGGGAATAATTTCGTTTTCGCTTATTCCAATCATCATCCATTGCATTTTTTCAACCCAAAGCTTTTTCAAGGTAAACGAGATAGGTCTAACGTAGAAATCAAGATGTTGAATTCTCAACAGGCATATTGTTTGATCAAATAAAATTGGACCAGAATGAAGAAACATCAATATAGACTAAGAATATAAAACTGCTGATAAAAATTATCCAATCTAGATATTCAAAATATACAGATTTGCAAGATTATTTATTTACAAAATTGTGTACTGCAATTTAACCCTTAGTTGATATATTTTGGCCAGCTCCTGTTCAATCTTATTTCTATTAGAATATAGATTTTCTAACATCAGCTCCTATTCCTAATAGTTTATCAAAAATTGGAGTAATTTAACATGTTAATGATTTTCTCCTTTTAAAACTAGCACTCTGAAGATTTAACACTTCTTTAATCCCTAATCCAGTCAAAAATGACGTGTTTATACAGCATTTATATTTACTACATTGAAATATTAAAAAGGTATTCAAGTTTAGATGAAATAATCATTCATTGACATTCATTACAAATTTTTGTAAAGATTCACACAATGTTTTTGAAACAAAATAAAACCATACAAATCAAATGAACACATAAATACAGATGAGTTTCAAAAAATGTGCATGTTGAAGCCAACATCAAGAAGCTTTGTTTTCCATAGGATTATATGAGGCAAATGGAGCTGAAGTGAAGAAGCTATCTCCAGTGATATAGCCTTTTCCAAAAAAGACTGTCAATTTCTTTGCTACAAATGATCCAAGTGACACTCCCGTTCAGATCGATCTTGCGCTACCAAATATGGGAAATAATTTACACTGTATTTCGCCTCAACATCAACAATATTTAATTTCAAGCTTAGTTTTAATGAATTGCAAGATACTACTTCGATTTATTATGGTCAGAAGATGCTCATCAACAATGCGATTTGGGTATGGGGTGAAGCATTGCATACATCTACTTATAAACTCATCATAAATTTTCAGGGTATGAGTAACTTTAGCACATTCAATTCTGATGGAGCGAGTTCTGAAATCATCAATACGAATGTATTTCAGAATTTGGAAGAATCGATCTCGACGCATTGGTTTCAATTATGCACTGGTTAATGTTCACTTACAATTCTCTTTAGAGAAAAATTCCCAATATCATCTTTAAATTCAATTAAAGAAATGATCTTGTACAAGAATTATTATATGTCAATCGCATCATCTTCAACGCTTTCATCAAAAAGATGGCCTTTGCTAATGGATAATATCTCCATATCAACGTCACTTCAACATAATCTGATTAAGAACCAGTTTGCCATTAATTTTTAACTAAAACTATAAAAAATGTCAAATACATGCGCCATTTAAAGTATATCACTTAATAAATATAACGACACAAAGGCATACATGAAATGTTTAGACCAGGTTACAAATGACCGGTTTTTGAAATTTAAGAAGTATTAATGATTTTTCATATGTAAGCCTATTTTCCGAAAATGTTATCAATTAGTACCTTATAGTGGAATTAGGGAATATAGGCTTGAACATATAAAATTTTTGCTCTCAGTCGAATTAGCTGCTACCACGTAACCCACTACTCTCCAGTAATATCTAATTCTTCATTGGATTAAGGTTGTTACTGTTCTTAATTTGAATATCTACGCTGAGGATACTACCTACCTATAACTGTATGCGAATGACCATTTTGGGCATAAGCTTTAATTTTGTTCTGTACTTAATCTACTTCTACTCACGAAAAGAACTTAACTTCTTTGTAAACAAATGTTCAAACTGAACTTTTCCTTCCCTGTCTCTAAAACAAACCAATCGTAGCCTTATTGAATTTTAGTGTTTCAAGTCAGTCTGAAATTTGGATAGCCCTAGGGGATTAATGTGGTGACCTTACTTCGCATAAGTCAAATAAGCCTTGGCTCAAGAGTAATACAAAGTGTCGTTTTGAGTACCAGAGGAGAATTTAAGCAACAACTTTATTTACTTAACCACAATCATATTTGTAACAATTTATTGCATGCAAAGTTCTCTACAATTATTAATGCTAATTTAGTTTCTATGAACACTAGTATTTTAATTAAATGCTGAAACTGTTGGTAGTCTTCACTCTTCTCACAATCAAATCTAAAAATTCTTCTCGACTGATCAAAGAAGATTACTAGCATAATACGCACAAAAATGTTTTAGCATAAAATTATAAATAAAACAATATGAAATTTAAAAAAAATAAAAAATAATTGAAGTTAACTAGTTTTTGAGAACTTCAAGGAGTTAACTTTTTGATTTCTTGCAGAAAATATTCAAATTCTTTCCATACCTAGTGTTCAGGTAATGAGTCGGTTTAATGTCCACGGAAGAACAACTACCTTAAAACATTTTGTTTTCGGAAAATGCTGTGTGAGCCAGGTTGCGAAAAAAAGAGGAGGCCGTTCTCTATCTTGTGGTGTTTTCATATCTTAAATATCTTCATTAGTGCGGGAGTTATAAGGATTTAAAAATTATTTGGCGAAACTATCACAGATTTTGAAATCCCAATTGAAACAGTGCTAAGAAATGAGCAAAAATATCGGATTTAGTAAGAAAATCGGAAATATCGATCTTTTCCAGATTTTGCTAACAACATTAATTAAGCATTGCCGGTTAGCTGTATCTGAGAATAGAAGACAATTTAGAAGTGTAAATTTTCCTCAATATCAAACGGTGTAAGTCTCAAAGGAAGGAAAATGATAATTTTTTTGACAAAAGTGTGAGGTGGATGATTAGTACTTTTCACTATATATTATTAAGAAAAACATTAATCTTTTATTAAATTATTGATCTTTGACAACGATTTTTGGTATTAATGATAAAAAATGCATTAAAAACTTTGGCACGTGTGTAACAAAGACAAATTTGTTTATTTGAACACCTTATACAGCATGTGTTGTGATGAATCACAATATTGAAGCTAGTGCAGAGATACTTCGAAAAATTGAATCTACGTCCACGTGAAAATTCCAATGATCAAATATTTAAAAAATACCAAGGAAGATATCAGCCAAGCTTAAAAAAATTAAAAAGACAAAAGTTGGAAATTTCGGAATTAGATTATTATAAATTCTGCAAAAAATTTTTATGTAAAAAGTGAACTTGACAATAATTGTTTCATTGTAATGTAAACATGTTTTTTACTTTATTTAAATTTGCAAATAATGCAAAATATTACTAATACAACAATATTCTTCAATGAAGAATAATCATTTCACATATGCTCTACAATATTATAAAATTCACAAATTGTTTGACAACAATCGTGGATTTAAAATTCAATAAAATTTTTTAAATAATTTCAATGCAAATATGGAATGTTTTTGTCTACTATATTCCGAAGTACATGTACAAAAATAGTCCAAACAGTTTTGAACTAAAATCGTTATTGATAACATATTTACCATTTGGCCATATTTGTTGGCATTTGGAAGTGACAAACAAAGATTACTTAATTTTAGCATTATATTTATGAAAATAACATTTCTAATAAAATATATTACATTGATTTGTACTAAAAGACTGACTTCCAATTTAATTATATATTATGTTTTCAAATGACAACAATTATTGTCATTCCCAAAATTTTGCATAATTTAAAATTATTAAAAATGTGTAAATAACTCATACTCATCACACCAGTAAATTACAATTCTTAATACATGCTAGGGACAATTTCCAACATCTGAAACACATCATTCGTTTTTTAATACCCACGATTTCTCAAATTGAAAACTCCACTGCTCGAAGAACAATAATCAAAATGTGAAAAATTACACCACAAATTTAAAATACTGTGATTGAAATAATAGTTGAGCAATTTTATGAAATTTAAATTCTAAAGGCCATAAGCATTTAAAAACTAAACAAATTTTGAAAAATTGTAAATTTTTCATTTAAAATTACAAAATGTTTAAAGAATTATTGTAAAAATTTCCAAATGAAAAATAAATTCATCAATAAGTATATAAAGCCTCATTTGAAGGATAATATGTTTGAAAATGTAAAAAAATTCATATCTACTTAATATTTTAAAAAAACCTTAGCAAATATGAAGTTTCAAAATGCCGAAAAATTTCTCACGTGTATGCTAATCTTAAATGTAAAAAGTTGTTTGTAATAAAAATCTGCGTCAAAATTTTTTTACAGTATCCCTTCCCATCCCCCTTAATCAAATTTTATTCACAAAATAAGCGAAACTTATCTGTAAACAATGGTTCAATCTGAAATTTTGTTACTCTGACTATAAACAAACAAATTTTAACCTTAGCGAATTTTTAAATTTTCAGTTGGTCCAAAACTTTGACAACCCTAGGGAATGAATGTAGTGAATTTACTTCGTCCGACTTAATTAAATCATAGTTCAAAATAACGAAGGAGGTTGTTTTAAATGCCAGGGGCGAATCTAAGCAATAATTTTAATTATTTATTCACTCTATTAAATCACAATATCATAAAATTACCTATATTTTTCACGATTTCTTCAGAGCAAAATTTTCTATACTCACGAATACTAGTTTAGTTTATATACGTACATAAAAAGATTTTTAACACCCACGGCTGCGCGTATTTAGACAGTTAACGTAAACAATACTGAAGGTAGGCTTACCGAGGGACATTTCTTGTACTGCATCAGGATATCAGGAAATTTATCAGTAAGTGGAGGGTGTAAGGGGATAAACATTTGGACATGCTTTAGTTTTGAGTCTTCTAGGTATCAATCTCAGAACTCTTCTAGCTTGAACCTTATCTCGGCCATCCAACAGAACTTCCTTTCGTAGTTTCTGAAGTTCCAAACGTTTCTGATTTTAATCTTTTTTCACAGGCATTTACATATCTTTCATGGTAGTTCATCAAATATCAACCAATTACTTGTGAAGAACGCTTGGAGTTCTATTTCAGTAACTAAATTTCGACTACCACGACAATCCGGATGCAGCATTCTTTTAGTGATTTTGCAAAGGTTGACTGCCTAGAGCTTAATTAATCATAAATTAAGATTAAATATCTAACTAAATTTTAAAAAACTGCTTTAAATATTCAACACAAAACTATATATATATATATACTTACTGCAAATTTTCTATATTGACAATTTATTTGATGAATTTCTAGAAATCTATGAATTTAAATGATCACACTTCAGCAAATTTATTCTTGCTGAACGCATGTTTATGAACCTGTACGAATGTAAGGCAGTCTAGTGGCTGTTGTGTATAAGTCTTAATAACGCTGTATGATGATAAGAAAGTTCAAATGTGTCTTAACTCACGAAGGTAATTTATTCCAGATTCTCAAAACTGATAACTCTTTTACTTAGTTTACCTTGCTTCTGAAATATAATTCAAGTTTTGGACAATCACAATTTCATTTAAAACTATAAAATTTTTATTGAGAAAACCCCTTTTCCCAAATTTTTCTAGCAAAGTTTTCATCTTGGCTGAAATTGAGTGCATTATGGTTGAGGTTGCCCTAGTAATAATTGAACACTATTATCCGGAATCCGGTAAATCCAATTCATTATCCGGATCCCATCTCTAATGCACAGTAATTAGGAGGCAACTACTTAGAAAAAGAAAAATTTTGCCAATGAGAGTAGACCCACTCAATGCGTCTACNTACGAATGTAAGGCAGTCTAGTGGCTGTTGTGTATAAGTCTTAATAACGCTGTATGATGATAAGAAAGTTCAAATGTGTCTTAACTCACGAAGGTAATTTATTCCAGATTCTCAAAACTGATAACTCTTTTACTTAGTTTACCTTGCTTCTGAAATATAATTCAAGTTTTGGACAATCACAATTTCATTTAAAACTATAAAATTTTTATTGAGAAAACCCCTTTTCCCAAATTTTTCTAGCAAAGTTTTCATCTTGGCTGAAATTGAGTGCATTATGGTTGAGGTTGCCCTAGTAATAATTGAACACTATTATCCGGAATCCGGTAAATCCAATTCATTATCCGGATCCCATCTCTAATGCACAGTAATTAGGAGGCAACTACTTAGAAAAAGAAAAATTTTGCCAATGAGAGTAGACCCACTCAATGCGTCTACCAAAGAATTGCATATACATTTATGTTACAAAAAGCTATTAAGTGACTGGAAATTGTAAAAAATTTGCAAAAAATTTCAAATTTTGATTATTCTGTGACTACTAACATCAAATCAGTTCATTTTTCTCAAAAGTTTTTTCGATTAAGCAAAGCAGCACTAATCAAACAATAAATTTTGGCATTTTTAACCTACATCTGTGAAATAATTATTGAGACTGGCTACAAAAATTCTTGCAACGAATTCCATCACCACACCACATGTGTATTTATTTAAAAAGCGAAAACTGTTATTAACATCAAATGAATTGCTATTAAACTTTACAAACATTTTAGCTTTCTATTTGAACATAAGCTTCCCAGAAAAATATGTTCTCATTCAAATATTAAAAATCTGCAAATAATGTTTCAAAACCGTGGATTGATTCTAAATGCATTTACTTAATCGACCAAAAGAAAAAGAAGAGGAAAAACTACATCACTTCACAAAAAATGGAAAATCATCATGCCTATAAAACAGCATGAAATTTATGCAATGTTACTGTAGGGAAAGCAAGTAAAAATTATAAATGTTTTCAGCATCAAAATTTTTCTTCCCAAAAAATAAGGGGATTATATTAACAATTTACTAAATAGAAAATATATGAAAACTGAAAAAATAGCAAAAATATACTATTAAGATAAATCCATTATAAAAGTAAATTTTTTTCGACATTTAGGAGACTACAACAGTATGAATGCACCTTTTTGTCAGACTAATTCAAACATAACACCACTATTTAAAGGAGACGTATTTCAATCACCTCTCCAATCAGTAAAATATTTGAACGAATTCTTTTTAATAAAATTAATGAACATCTTTACAATCATCAACTTTTTTCCAAAACACAATATGGTTTTCGTAAGGGTATTTCTACTAGCGACGATTTAATACAAGCTATTAAAAATGAGGAAAAACATAGATGATAATTAATACTCAGCAATTGCTTGCTTAGATCTCTCAAAGCATTTGACTCCATTGATCTTATTATGTTACTACAAAAGTTAACCTATTTGGGAAATCGTATGCAACTAGTTAAATTTAATGAATCTTGTTCAGATTGGGTTTGTAATAAAAAATGGAGTCAGGCGGGGAACAATTTTGGGCTCTTTGCTATTTGATATTTGCATAAATGATTTGCCCAATTTAATAACATGTGACGCTATACAATATTATTTAATGCAATTAAATCCCCCGAAAAACCCATTAGAACTCTCGAAAAAAACATTGTACTTCTCTTGCTAAATATTTTGCTTCATTAACACTAAGAGTGTATCCCTTAAAAACTCAATTCTACATTGTTAGATCAAAATATGAATCTAGTGATGCTTCACAAAAACTTAATTTCAAGAAGAAGAAGAAATATCTATGTTCCGAAATTGTTTGAACAAGAATACTGATAAAAATTCTGAAAGCGTCAAGAAGAAAAATACAAACAAAATAAAATAAAACAAAACAAGAAATATATTGTAATTAACTTGGGCTATGGCAATGTTAGTTTCTATTAATAGGCGTTAACGTAAAATAAGTTGAGTCTTTTAAATACCTTGGAATTATTTGTGACGCAAATCTAAATTTTTAAAGCAACTACCGGTAAATCATGTTATATATTAATTTATTTTATTTATTTATTAAAGTTAGTGCCTTATACAATAAATAGAAAAGTGTACAAAAAAATCACTATTAAGTACTAACTGTTTATTATTTCTTTTTCTTTGTTACAGAGGTAAGGATGATAATTCTTGGTTAGTGTAGTAAGTCATGTTAGTTTCAAAATTTATTTGCATTCTAAGTAAATTCTTGTCATTAATTTTTGATTGATAAGTGGAGATGTTATAATCAGATATTTGTAATTAATGAAGCAATTCATTGATTGGTAGGATAATCCCTTATTGAAACAGCTTTGAAATGGTTAATCACTTTCTTTTAAAAAAATAGAAATGTCCTTTTTGATCTAGTATCTTTATCCCAGCTATTCCATAATTTTGCTGCAGAATTAAACAATGATTTTTCAATAATTTTACTACTTCAAAATTTTTTACATTTATATGTAC
>CABFPE010000091.1:80297-91481 GCA_900660155.1 Hofstenia miamia
CACATGGTTTTTAAGCAATTCCAAAATACAAAAGAAATTGAGAGAAAAAAAATTATCTTATAAAATGCAGTAATTGTAAAAATTTTACATCAAATTAATCAGATCTTAATAATTCAACAAAAAACCTTAAATTGCTCACCAGCACTATTGAAAGTATTATTATGACTAAAATGAAACACAGGTTTGAATATATGTTTTTAGTTGTAGGAAAATGTTCTCTCTTATTAAATCAGATACAAAATAAATATAGCATAAATATGTTTATTTTACAATTTTACTTACTGTTGTTGTTGATTTAGCTTTTTAAAATGATTATATTGTCATTTTTTATATTTTTGCTGTACATTAGTATATAAAAATGTTTGCTTTCGGAAAAATAGCAATATACTATATACATAAGTACGATGCTGAAGGTGACAGGGGTGCAATTTGTCTCTCATCTTTTTCACTCCTTCCCAATTTGGAACAGTTTCTAATGGCAGAAATTTTTGATGGGACCGTCGAATGTAGATTTTGGTTCCATAATAAGGAGCCATGAAAATCTTTAATTATTTTAATGTGCTATGTGATCAATAAAATTCTCAAATCACTCTAATCTTTTCCCAAATTGTAAACAAAATGTTGTTTTAGAACTGATTTAAAAATTAATTTAATTTGAAAAGGGGTTAAATTGGACTAGATAAGGTTGAGTAAAAGTTTACACTTGAAGCACTCAACCAAATCACTAAAAAGTTCATCTCAAGTAGGAATAGAAATCAATAGTGCCTAATGTTAAGAACCCTAATGCTGAAGAAGAATTTAAGAGAATATAATAGTGCAGTAAAAAAAAACATGGTAATAATAAAGATCTAAAAGTTACTTTTTCTGAAGTTATCAATTGCTATGCGACATTTATCTTTTCTGATTTCTTTATACTATTGTTTGGTTGCTTGTAGGACTTTTAGAAAGATAATTTATAAGATCGAATTATGAAGCTTTACAACAACATTTCAAAACTACCCTCTAAAAACATTGAAAACTAGATCCACCTCATTTGAAATACTAATTCTGAGCATGGAAGCAACAGCCAAGTAATGTGAGCCTAATAGAGGCCATATTAGTCAGCTTGCTATACAAATGACGTTTATTTAAAATCATTCTATAATTATAGAATACAAAATGTGTTTGAAATATCAAAAAATTTTATAATCAACCCAGGGGCATAGCCAATGAGTCCCAAATGTCCCAGTTCCAGAAGCCTCCAAGCAAATTCAGAGACAACGAATTAGAATAAAGTGGTTTTGACAACGTGATATAACTTGTCACAAGAGCCACGATGACCTTCACATATATTTTTGAGAAAGGGATCAATGGGATCAATGACATTCGAGTGTACTTACAAATCGCACACATCTGATATCCGTTCCTGAAAGAGTAGTACCCATGTAGCCACCACCAGTATTCCACTGGTGGGGAATGAGTGGCATGGGCGGCCACCAGTTCCCACCAGTGGACCACTGGTGGGGAAGCAGTGGCAATTACAGCCACTCATAGCCACCAGTGGACCACTGGTGGATAAGTAGTGGCAGTAGTAGCAATTTCAGCCACTCATAGCCACCAGTGGACCACTGGTGGACCACTAGTGACATCTGATTTACTCTTAATCATAAATAATATATGAGCTAATGCTTGCAAGTAAAATATTATTCATTATTATGCTCTCTTAGATCTCATAAACATATAAAATTCATTGTGAAGAGCTTTTTTGCAATTTTCCGTTTGCAAAAATTATAAGATATATAGGCAGAATGAAATTTCAAAATAATTTATTCACGATTATTCGTGGACCTTAAAATCAATGTCTACATGAATGCCTAAAATTGGGCAAAATATATTTTTAATTATTGGAAAAAATAATGTTTAAAAATTGCAATTTCTTCAGAAATTGAAAATTAAATCTAAATTGGGCATTTTTGTGTGCTTGTTGTTATTGCTTATAATAAAAAATTCATTATACTTTCCATTGTCAATCTTAATTCAATGTAATTGTGAGCTTGCTAGCATTTCCTTCAAACCTTTGTTGGGTTTGTGTTAGTTTAAACTGCAATGTTTAAACTCTATTAACATAAAAGTTCGCTGTTACTACATTTGAGACATTGCTCTAATGCTTAAATCATATTTTTGCCACCAGTGGCCCACCAATTAGCCAACAGTGGACCACCAGCTAGCCACTGGTGCACGGGTGGCCAAAACCCACCTGGTGGGCCACCGTATCTGCCACTGGTGGTCCACCAGTATTTGGCTACGTGGGTAGTTGTATGTAAAAAACAGTCGGTTGCTCTTTCGAAGGACAAACCATGTTCCCAAAAAGCTCTCAAAGTCTATTAGGGAATTTCGAAATCTTGTGGTATTTCACATCTATTGGTGAACGTACTGAAGTGTATTGCAGTGTCTGAAAGGCTTGACTTTTTCAATGAAAATTTTTAAAATCCCCATTTTCAGATCTTTAGGCGTCAATTACCATGCGAGTAACAAACTAATTGGTTACGACCCTAAATTCAGTTTTCTCGCACTTGAAATTCAATTTGTGCATGCTAACAGTGGCGTACGCAGGAGGGACATGGTGGAATGAAGGCAAGCGTTTTCAAGGATTATTGATGTCAATTATCTCTGCCGTGCTCACCGTGTTGTTGTGAAGATTGTCTAAGACTAGACTTATTAGTTTTTAATTTAGTAATCATTTCATAGTTGAATAGCGAAAACTAAATTGAGGAAAGCAGCAATCAGAATATGTTGATTTCATTTGAACCCCTCAGAAAGCAATTTCTCATTTGATGTCGATATCTGTCCGGCTGGTGGCCAATGATCAACTCATCACTAAGAAAATTATGATTCGATATCATGCTGACATGGCGTGATAGAACGAATTTGATGAAGATAACAATTCTATTTTTTGAAAGAAATGAGGCCAACTAAAAAAGATGAAGTACGACTTTTTTCAGAAATTTGTATGGCTAACAATATTTTAGTAAAAAATGTTAGTCAAATTCGAAAAACAGAGTTAATGCAAAATTACAGACAGCTAATAGGAATTTTTTAGAAACTTCAAAAGCCGTTTAAATATATTGTTACTTCATTAAATTGAAATATTCAATATTCGCTCCGAGTACTTCAAAATGTATTAGAAATAAAAGATATATAGTGATATTTAAATGCGCAATCTGTGCGAGATCAGTACAAAATCAAAAATACAAGCTAGTTCTAAAAACATTTCTAAGATCTACAAAAATTGAAAATTAAAATAAATATCTTTCCAAATCTAAAACATACAAAAATAAAAATAAAGCTTTTTTAGGTTCAACAATCGTTCAACTGACGTCATTGATCGGCGGGATTTGACTCTTGTGTTTTTGTGATTGACAATTATCTATTGACAATGGCGAGCACGATCCAAAAATCACAAAATATAGCATTGGACCAATGATGCAAATTGCTAGAATAAAATATAGAATGAAGATTTTAAGGCAGTTCTTCTTAAAAATTTTCAATTTCTTAATTTTAAAAAACAATTTGTGCAAAAATGATATGTGTTCAGTTCTGTGATGAAGTTTTCGATAATGAGGATTTCTCATATTTCTACTGTCCAAATACATCTTAGGAGCAATGATGGAAATCTGAACATCTTTCTTCGGAACACTCATCTAAAAAAATTATTAATTTAAACACACACAGCAAAAAGAGAACAATAATCCGTTATAATATGTTTTTAATTTTGTTACTTGGTCATTATATTCAATTTGGTACTGAAAAATAATATATTCTAATTGCGCACAACACAACTACATCAATGTCTCGAACGCAACTACAAAGAGGATTTCACCAGAACTCACTTAATGTTGAAGATTGCGCAATACAGTGTAATTCAATTTGCTGAAATGTACTTTCCATTTGTATGAATTACACATCTGGTGTAGACATAATATTTAAAACTAACACAAACTTGGTGATATGATTGACCTTAAACTTCTAACGTGCTGACACTAAATTTGTAACATTTTCACCAAGGTCATTAGACAATTTGAAAATTGTAGGACGCTGACACTATTAATTGGAAAATGTACTCTCATCTAATGGTGAACATTTGCAAAATATTACTACTGTGTCTGAAGCAAGTGGATGCATTTGTCAATGAAAATATTTTTAAAAAACATTCAAACTATCCCCATGACTTATGTTCAAATAATGAGATCTAAGACCAATGAGAACAAATCTATTTTTCCCATAGATAGACCTTAAAGCAATCGTAGGCACACTCGTAGTCATAGTGATCGGAGAGTTCCCGCAAGGGCACACCAGGAGTTCGAAACAAACAAGATTTAAATGTGTACATGAAAGATGCTTCCTTGTTTTTAGATTTTATCTTTGCCAGTTAATGAATACATTTTAAGAATACTACCACAAATTTTAAAAAAATCCTTAATGCATTTTGAATATTACTGGACACTTTGAAGAAAGTGTCTGCACACTCACACTATTTGAACTTTTGACTTCTCTTCCCAAAAACCTAAATTTTGTATTGTGTATAGTAAATAGTCACGTCCTTAGATAGGCCCTATGCATATACAGGAACATGCAGATTGTGACTATTTTGCTGTTCCAATATTTCAAAAAGCGTTAAAACACGTATTACATAGAACCTAGATGACTTGGAGAAATTAAAAAAAGGAAGTAAATACTAATATAAAACACTTAAAATAAATATTCAAAACATTCTAAATATAGCAATAATATGATTGATAACAATCCAAAGATTTTTAACTTGACTTGTACAAAGCATAATAAAGCGAAAATAAATATTACGTTGTATTGCATGAAATTTAAGCAATTGATTGTTTAGGAATTCGCCATGAAATGACAATTGTGAATGTGTTGCTTTTTAAGTTTCATTATCATTAGAAAATGTCACTACAATACTTAAAGTCAATATATCATAACTAAATAATTGCAATTAACCTTCGTACAGTAGAATTATTATGTGATCATAGAGTAAACATAATTAAAAAAAATAAATAGATGTATACAATTCCAAAAACTTTTTATGGAATTTAAAATAATATTAAACTTACTTTGGTGATCGAAAATATTTTCTGCCAATAACTACACGTGTGTTTGAAATTTGCCAAAATTCGTTAAGAAACTTTCCCTAAATTTGCCACAAATCTTTCAAATGAGAGTAAATTGAATTTCAGCTAACAAATGCGAGTGAGGAAAACCAGACAATTCCTCGTAAATGCGACGGGAATCTCCCCATCTTAAAATTGGAAATTTCCAATTTAGTGAAATATAACTCGCACGCGATTGGCTGCAAATCAACTGCTATTCGTTCAACTCATTGATTTAATGAATGAATTACGTAATTTACTATGCTATGAGAAATGTTATTACGTTTAATTCGAGTCGCTTGTCTACAATTGGATTTTTCGTATCATTTACATAAATAATGTACTCTCATAAAAATGGTGAATTTTCCACAGCTATTACCATAGAACTATTTCACAACTACAGAAGGATTACAAATATAAATTAATTACAATATTGCCTTGATTTCAACAGGTCTTTTCCTTGTGTAATTCGAACAAAGACAGCCTAATATAACGAGTTAGGATAGTTCGTAGATGTTCATTGTGGAACACTCTATTCATTAGGGTTGTGACCAGGGGTCGGGAAAAATTAATTGGGCAATAAATTGATTGGGAGGTACTTTCCAATACAATTGATTGCAAAGGCAGCAATTAAATTGGTTTAATTGGGCGCGTGAAATTAATATGATTTTGGTTCATCAAATACCTATGTGTTAAAATCATTTATTACAGAAATAGAAATGTTATTTTTCCACAAGATTTAAGTCAACTGAACTTTTTTGCGTTTTGCCTCCTCTTTGGAGCGCTCTGCACCTTTCATCACGGGTTACAAATACCATGAAAAATTTTTGCTGCTGTTTTCTTATTGGATAATAAAAGCTTAATTTCTCATGTTGCACATGATAAGTGTTGTTTGCATGATTCTGGGTCATTTCATCTTTACACATTGTTTCTGCGTTACATTGATTTTTGTGCTATTCTCATCCTTTTCAAATCATGCATAATCCAAACGCTAAAGTCATTGGTCAGACATTTTTAACACAGAAGAAAATGACGGGTCTTCGAAATGTCAGCGTGGTGGGGGTGTTTATTCAAAAAAAGGAACAGATTGGTTAAATTAGTTTAATCATGTGAAATCTCAGCACAAAGATGGAAAAATTGAAAGTAGTAGCAGCGATCAGTTCAGTATAACATCGTTTACTACAAATTACCCCGTCATTTCTGACTAAGCCACTAATATATTTTATTGGAAGGAATGGATTTGCTTCAAATTGAAGCCTCCTACATTCTCGAAGATCATTTAACGTGAAAATTCATATGTTTAAAACCATTGTCGATAAAGAGTTTCAAAAATATATGGAGCTGTTAGTAAAAGAAGTCGAAGCTGAAGTTAACAAAGAACTACCAGAAAGGTTTGGTTTAATAAGCGATGAATGGACAAAATTTGGTACTCATTTTAAAGCTATTTTTGTAATTTACCCCGCAATAATAAAACAAATATTCTATTGCTCTTCCTGCATTTACTCCATTAGATGATGAATCTTCTTTTACAGGAAAAGCACATAGATCTAATTGTGTAAGTACTTCAAAGTGTTTATTAGAAAACGCTGGATAATATAATTGGGCTCATTAGTGACAACTGTGAGACGAACAAGGCTTTGAGTTACTTGTGTGGAGTTTCTTTGATTGGTGTGTATTGCTTTGCTATAGCTTGGGTCTCAAAGTGTTTCTGGATCCATATGAAGGTCTTCTGTGTAAAATTAATTTCTTAATGGGTAAGCTAAAAGGTTTGAAGCTCTCTAAAGCTATTTCTAGTTAATCTTGAAAATGTAGAGGACCTCATTGATTTAAATCTGACGGCTCGAAAGTAAATGATTTGATTGATTTAGACAACACACTTAAAAAACTGAAGTCGATCACTAAAGCGCTACAAAATGAAACAGTAGACCTTGAAGAGCTCCGTTGTTCTTGATGAAATTTCCAACTTGTATCTAGTCTTGTCGAAATATTTGCCACCTGATCCTAAGATCATTCATTCTAAAAACTTTGAAAATGGGATTGCAAAAATTCTCAATACTCAAACAAACAAGCTAAGTAGTGAGGAAAAAGTGTTTGTGTGATTTTGAAGACAATAATGAGAATCTAACAGCTGACGATTTTGCAACATCGGTCCTAAAAAGACGAAAACTAAAATGCAGTTTCAATAAAGAAAACAGCTAAATGTACTATCATTTTCCTTTACCAATAGTGTTGAACGGTTCATTAGCGTCGCAGGACATGCATTCAGCGATATTCGACAAAGCAATTTGCTCTTGAGTTTAGAAATGGAACTTTTCTTTGAAACGCACCAAAAATTATTGGTCAAGAGCTTAACTCAATACTATTATAGTTGTTGCGCGTTTATATCATTTTTGTTTCTTTTATTGTTTTAAGGTAGAATATGGAGAAACTGTGGCGTACAGACGGGGAGGCCAAGGCCCCCGCTCGAGATATAATGGCCACCCCGCTGGCCCTCCTCACTAAAAAATTGGTCGAATGAATTTTTATTTTCATACCAATTGACTCTGAATCAATTATGTTCATTTAATATATCCGAGATCTTTGAAGGAATTTAGTGATTGAATATGTTCATCCTTATAACCTAGGGTAGGGCTCGTATTGGACTCAAACAATCCGTACATCTACGGGCTTCTCTAGTACGGGCTCTAAATGGAGCATGATTGCTTGTTGTTTGTTGAAGGTGCTAATTTTTAAATCCATTTGTTTGAATTACATTAAATCTATTAAGTAATAGGAATTATCTATCTATTCTATATATCAATTTCTGAATATGTATATATATATGAAATTTCAACTGGGCCGCATCACAGATATTTTGCCCCCCCCCTAATTCAAAATTTCTGGTACGCCACTGGTTTCGACCATTAACAAAACACTGAAAAAATCAATGATAAAACCAATATTGTATTCTTTAAGGACTCAAGATATTTTCCCGAACAAAGATACCATCCAAAAATGTCTAGTTTCTTCCATTGTATATAAATATGATTGTGAAGAATGTAAATATTCTTACATCGGAGAAACAAAGCGACATTTTATAACAAGAATTAATGAACACCTTTCGGGACACCTAAGATCAAAAGTTTATACACATTTACATCAACCAAGACCAGAAAATTTTAATATAATCATGAAAACCTCTAATACTAAAATCTCAGAAGCAATATTTATTAATCATGCTGAAAAATCTAAATTATTAAACAAACAGAAAACTACTAGTTCTTTTTTACATTTATTTTAGAGCATGCATNTTATATATATATATATATATATATATATATATGAAATTTCAACTGGGCCCCACCTCAGATATTTTGACCCCCTCGTGCCTCCCCTAATTAAATATTGCTGGTACGCCACTGGAGAAACAAAATTTAATGAAAGTAACAAACGCTGTATCCGGGGTCGAGAAAAATTATTTGGGCAACAATTAATTGGACAATTGGTTAAAATTTGTAAACCAATTAATTGATTGATGATAAAAATAATTAATTAAATGCTGGAACCAAGGTTCAAAATGTGTAAATTGTGGCTTTTACAAAGTTGTAACCATAACTATCTTATGACTTTAATGCAGCCAACTGAAATCCCAAATTTAGTCAAAATAACAATTTTTTTACATAGTTCATGTGAAAAAATAAATTCCGATGCAGATTTAAAAATTGGCTATCGTTGTTTCTACGCCAGTCCATTCTAATTTCGAAGACGATTTGCTTACATCTCTTTCTTCTGTAGAGTGGGTTTCAACGATGTGGAAAGTTCTATGGAATCTTTTGAAACGCAGATGTCCGAATCTGATAGTTCAGCTAGTCTTCCTAGTTGTCCTTTATTTGCTGGAAAGCCGTATTACTCAAACGAAGTTTATAGACATAATTATTGATATTAGCTCGAAGCATTGTCTATCTGATCGAGCAGTAAAAGACATTTTGCATCTCTTTAAGGATAGTTCACCTGCTATCAATAGCTTCCAATCTTTCTATAAGCTTAAAGCTGATAATGATTTACCCTTTCGAGAAAAGGTTTTAGTGTTAACTGGTATGTACTTTTTGTTTTCTATACTGTTCATTGCTGTACTAAATGCTGTAATTTAAACGCCGTTCAAAGTATACTACTACACGAAGTTATTGGTGGAATTTTGCTGATATATCAGCACTATCAACAACCAGTGCGGGTCCCGCCTGCATTTATTCCTTTAGCATATTCGGGCCATGGTTTAAGTACAGCTATAACACGATTTATTTAGAGTATATTTTAGTGATGAAAGTTATACACATTGTGTATTTTGTTAAAATTCAGTGCTTATTATATAATGCATTCTCAGTTTTATATATTATATTGACTCATTTATTTTAGGTGACAGGTATGAAGCCTATGTTCTAGATATTTTGTTCCAATTAAATAATGTGTTTTATAAATGTCAATTGGAAGATTTTCAAAAGAATCATAATAAAGCTGATTTAATTTTACCTGATGACGCTTTTTTACATGCACATGATAATAGTTTAACCATTTATCTAATTATAAATGCTGAAGGCATGCCGCTATTTTCTTCGGACATATGCTCTGTCTGGCCAATATGATTGGTAATTTACCACCCACAAAAAGATTTTCANCCCGCTGGCCCTCCTCACTAAAAAATTGGTCGAATGAATTTTTATTTTCATACCAATTGACTCTGAATCAATTATGTTCATTTAATATATCCGAGATCTTTGAAGGAATTTAGTGATTGAATATGTTCATCCTTATAACCTAGGGTAGGGCTCGTATTGGACTCAAACAATCCGTACATCTACGGGCTTCTCTAGTACGGGCTCTAAATGGAGCATGATTGCTTGTTGTTTGTTGAAGGTGCTAATTTTTAAATCCATTTGTTTGAATTACATTAAATCTATTAAGTAATAGGAATTTTCTATCTATTCTATATATCGATTTCTGAATATGTATTTCATGAAACACTAAACTTCATGTAGATTTCCGGCAGAAATTACGAAATTGCACATAAAATATTACACAACCCTCAATACCATTGTCCTCTTTTGATACTGTGTTGATAAAATTATCGTACTTATGTACATTATTTTTTAACTTAGAATAGTAAGTTGTGAACTTCAGAAGACGTTCCATATTGTTTAAATTGAATTAATCTGAAGTACCAATTTTGAAAGGTCTTACAAACAGGACGGTATCCTCATGTGATAACCAGGACTTCGTTTCCAGTAAAAGATTAAATCAGTAGACCAATGACGTGGCCATGGGAAGACTTGTCCCCCTTTCCCCTCGACACAAAACAGATATGAATTGTTCAAAATAAATGTAACAAAATACACCATAACGACAGATACACATGGGAATTATATTTCTACAGTAAATCCCTCCAAGATAACTTCACAACGATGCGGTAAGTTCTCTCACTGTCAAGATTTCATCAATTCTTATTAATTGAATCTCTGTTTTGATTTTTTTCTCAAAGCTTCAATGACTGGGGTTTAAACTGATGATAAACACTTTATTTAAAGATGTATATAGTCAACATGTAAAATTTTATAGCACCTGGAGTAAAAGGAGTCCAAATCCAAGCCAAATAACGCGATCTTCATGAAAAATATTTGAAAACAATTATGAAAAGGGAGGTGGCAACACCATCATTTTGAAAAGTTGTTTTTGATATCATTTTATTTGGTCGAAGTTGTTGTATAATGTGTAATCTAGCTGGGGCTCCATTTGTTTTTTGTTTGGTGAACTGTGTCAGTTGGTCATATCAAAATTCTCATGCAGCTATCGCGAAAAGCATCCATCCGTAAAGCAGAGATCCAATCAATAAATATTGATGAAGTTTACCTTCTTTGTGAAGTTATTTTAGAGCAGAACGGTTCACATATTCAGCATTTAGTGTGGAAATATGATAATACCTATGTTTACAAGTCTTTATTTTGTATTTTGTTTCTCTTAAATTGAAAAACATTATATATATATATATATATATATATATATTATATATATA
>CABFPE010000091.1:100089-115686 GCA_900660155.1 Hofstenia miamia
CTTTTCCGTAATGTTCCTTTTAATACCTCGTCCGCTGTGAAGCTCTCTTTGTTCAAGTCCATTCCTCGCGCCATTCTTCTCTACGCGTCTCCTTGTTGGTGGCCTTCTCATGCTTTGTTCTACTCCATGGAATGTTTCCAGAAACGCACTTTCAAATGGATTTCCTCTTTGGAATATAAAGGCGCTCTGCTGAAATTCACCACTCTCCCGCTGTCACTACTTCCATGCCTGTGATATCCTTCTGTTCAATCGACTACTGACTTGCAAATTGGATCTTGATCCTTTTGATTTCATTAAGTTCTCTAATTCCTGCTGCACTTGCTCTCATGATGTTGTCACTTTCTCCATTCGTCGTCTCAAGAAACATCGCACCCTTCACTCGTTTTTCAATCATGCTTGTATTGCTGCTAATTACATCTTGACTCTCAACGCTCCAACAGCAATTGATTTCTTTTCCCCGCCACCGAGCTTCAAGAAATCTTTGATGGCTTTCCTCTTTGCTGAGCCCTTCTCCAACTTCGCCTACCCTTCCATTTGCTCCTATTTCATCTCCTGTGACTGTTCTCGCTGCCGTAAAACTTGACTTGTTTTTATTTTTTGTTGTGTACGCCTTCAGCGGCTAAATAAAGTCATTGATTATTATTATTATTATTATTATTATTATTATTGGTACAATATGGTTAACAGTTTTGTGAAAGTATATTTCTTTTAGTTTTGCGTATGCATATAGAGCGAATTGAAACTGGATATACAAATATTATTTGATTTATTTTTAGAATAGCTAGGAAGGTTTCATTGATAACTCTGTATAGGCAAATAATACAGCATGAAAAATGGTGAAAGCATTGACAGAAAATACATAAATACATACAGGTGCTAAAACCAGGGATGATCAAATATCAATCTCGATTAATCTTTTTATACAATACCCATACTTATTGTTCAGTTAAATGATTTTCATAAAAAATAGTAAGAATTCCACGTAATTTTACTAAAACTTGCACATTTTTTAAATTTTTAATAGTAAAAAAAGTTCGTAACAATGCAAAAGATTCAAAATGAAAAAAATGTAAATAATACATTAAAACAAATGATGTACTCAGATTTAATAATAATAATGAATGACTTTATTTATCTGCTTAAGGCATACAATACTACAAAAAAAATAAAAACAAGTAAAGATTTACGACAGCGAGGATAGTCACAGGAGATGAATTAGGAGCAGATGGAATAGTAGGCAAAGTTGGAGAAGGGCTCAGCAAAGAGGAAAGACATCAAAGATTTCTTGAAGCTTGGCAGCGGGGAAAAGAAATAAATGACTGTTGGAGCGTTGAGAGTCAAGATGTAATTAGCAGCAATACAAGCATGATTGAAAAANATATATAAACGCTAATTTGTTTTGTGTCATATTTACTTCGGACTAATTTCGGGTAGCTTATCTATTTAATATTTCTAAAAAGTATTTTACAGATTCGTAGNCGACAGCGAGGATAGTCACAGGAGATGAATTAGGAGCAGATGGAATAGTAGGCAAAGTTGGAGAAGGGCTCAGCAAAGAGGAAAGACATCAAAGATTTCTTGAAGCTTGGCAGCGGGGAAAAGAAATAAATGACTGTTGGAGCGTTGAGAGTCAAGATGTAATTAGCAGCAATACAAGCATGATTGAAAAACGAGTGAAGGGTGCGATGTTTCTTGAGACGATGAATGGAGAAAGTGACAACATCATGAGAGCGAGTGGAGTGGGAATATGAGAAATTAATGAAATCAAAAGGATCAAGGTCCAATTTGCGTGTGAACAAGCGATTGAACAGGAGGAAATCACAGGCATGGAAGTAGAGTGACAGCGGGAGAGTGGAGAATTTGAGAAGAGTGTCTTTGTATGGCAAGGAAGAGACACAATTTCAATGAAATTGTAATTATATATTTGAATAAATATATGTATTTCTTTAAACTCTATTTTGATTAGTTTTTTATGTAATTAAGTTTGCTGAAATATGGAATTACAAGTAAATAAATGTAAATATGTGCCATAATTATAAGCATTAACTATTTACATATTATATATGTATATTTTACCCCCGACACTGTTTGGATCTAACCTAATGATTAAAGAATTGCGTTAGCATGCCTTGTGCTGTGTAATTTCATAATTCATAGCTAATATATAAACGCTAATTTGTTTTGTGTCATATTTACTTCGGACTAATTTCGGGTAGCTTATCTATTTCTAAAAAGTATTTTACAGATTCGTAGTGTAAGACAACACAGCCATTTCTAATATGGAAATTACAGGTTTAAATCCTGTCGGATCTGCTTTTTGAAATGCTCCTTTATTTTTGCAAACAACAATTTGAAATAATATACCTGCAGGCGTACCAGTATAAAATAAAAATCAGAAACATTAGCGATTTTTGTTTAACACCTGGATGATATAAATTTCTGTATTGTATTTGTAAATAGCAAACCAATGTGATGCATTATTACGATTTTTCCAGATTCCTGGTCCCCCTCGAGTAATATACTCAAGTATTAACTGCTTTTAATGCAGGGGTGTCATGAGAGAGCTGACTCCCACTCATTGTTGCCAGGCTAATTCTACATTCTAGTAAAATACATATAAAAAAATTACATTCAATATTTTCAAAGTTATAATCAACTCTCGATTACTGCAAAAAAGAATAGAATTATCTGTCAGCACAAATAACGCATATTATCTGATCAGGAAATTTATCAGATATATAATAAAAAATTAGCAAACAAATAACAAATGAACGCTGAAAAAATTATTACCTATTACAATAAAGTACAAACTACAAAAATAATCAACATAATTAAATTTCTATTTTAAATCTAAACAGACTTTCGAAGGATTTCTAAATGTTTACTAAATGCAAATGGCGAACCTCAACATTTATAATTATAGAACATATTTACATATATTTACATATTTACTTGTAATTCCGTATTTCAGCAATCTTAACTACATAGAAACCTAATCAAAATAGAGTTTAAAGAAATACATATATTTATTCAAATATATTAACTGCAATTTCATTGAAATTGTGTCTCTAACGGTATTTAATATCTTGTGACGTCAGATTAGGGGGAAGTGAGTTTGGGGGAAGAGAGACAGACCCATAATAATGATAAATAATTTTTAAAAAATAAATTTTTATATTTTCAACTATTATCATGGGATGTGTCTCACTTCCCCCAAACACACTTCCCTCAAGTCTGACGTCACAAAATATTAAATACCGTTAGAGACAACATTTCAGTGAAATTGTAATTATATATTTAAATAAATATCTATATTTCTTTACACTATATTTTGATTAGTTTTATATGCAGTTAAGATTGCTGAAATACGGAATTGCAATTAAATAAATGTAAATGTTGAGGTTCGCCATTTGCATTTAGTAAATATTTAGCAGTCCTTCGAAAATCTGTTTAGATTTAAAATAGAAATTTAATTATGTTCATTATTTTTGTACTTTGTTGTAATGAGTAATTAATTTTTTCGCGTTCATTCGTAATTTGTTTGTTTGCTAATTGTTTATTATATATCTGATAAATTTCCCGATCAGATAATATGCGTTGTTTGTCCTGGCAGACTATTCTATTCCTTTTAGCAGTAATGGAGAGTTGTTTATAACTTTGAAAATTTTGAATGTAATTTTTTACATGTATTTTACTAGAATGTAGAATTAGCCTGGCAACAATGAGTGGGAGTCAGCTCTCTCATGACACCCCTGCATTAAAAGCAGTTAATACTTGAGTATATTACTCGAGGGGGACCAGGAATCTGGAAAAATCGTAATAATGCATCACATTGGTTTGCTATTTACAAATACAATACAGAAATTTATATCATCCAGGTGTTAAACAAAAATCGCTAATGTTTCTGATTTTTATTTTATACTGGTACGCCTGCAGGTATATTATTTAAAATTGTTGTTTGCAAAAATAAAGGAGCATTTCAAAAAGCAGATCCGACAGGATTTTAACCTGTAATTTCCATATTAGAAACGGCTGTGTTGTCTTACACTACGAATCTGTAAAATACTTTTTAGAAATAGATAAGCTACCCGAAATTAGTCCGAAGTAAATATGACACAAAACAAATTAGCGTTTATATATTAGCTATGAATTTTGAAATTACACAGCACAAGGCATGCTAACGCAATTCTCTAATCATCAGGTTAGATCTAAACAGTGTCGGGGGTAAAATATACATATATAATATGTAAATAGTCAATGCTTATAATTATTGCACATATTTACATTTATTTAATTGCAATTCCGTATTCCAGCAATCTTAACTGCATATAAAACTAATCAAAATAGAGTGTAAAGAAATATAGATATTTATTTAAATATATAATTACAATTTCACTGAAAGGTTGTCTCTAATGGTATTTAATATTTTTTGACGTCAGACTTGGGGGAAGTGAGTTTGGGGGAAGTGAGACACATCCTTATCATGTAATGTTTGTTTGGAAAATATTTCTCAAACCAGTGTTTCTATTCACATGGATATGGACTAAACCTTGATTTTACAGGTAAGCTTCTATTTTTGATTAAAATTAAATGTATAATAATATTTCTTCTATAAATTTATATTTGTTTAGTAATTAATTAAAACTTGTGTTAATTATGGTGTTTGATACATATTTCCCAAATTTACTAATATCACTTTTTGATATTGAAAATTGCAATAAGTTTTTCATGAATGAATTTACTAATTGATATTATTGTTGTTGTTGATGTAAGCTATAATAAACACAGAAAGTATTTTTTTTTGTAATTTTAAGCAAACAATAATTTTTTACTAATTGAAACATTTTTCACGATTTACTAACAATATTTGATATTGTAAAATGTAATATCAATGTAAGATATATTTTTGTTTTGTAATTTAAGCAAATAATAATTTTAGCATTTACATATTTTTAAGAATTTTACTAATGGTATTGTAACTCATGATAACAGAGGGACTCTATGTTAAACAGTTTAATTTTACAATTTTGTGTTCAAGATATATTTTTGCAAAACATGAATTTTTTTCCTTGTTTGCTAATCCAACTTGTGATAAAATGCAATAATTGGTCTTATAATTTAAGCAAATGATAATTTTAGTGTTTACATGTTTTTTAAAAGAATTTTACTAATGGCATTGTAACACATAATAAAAGAGAGACTTTACGTTAAACATAGATAATTTTACATAATTTAGCGAAAAAAAACATAATCTATATGTAATAATGTTCTAGATTTAATTACATGGGTGATGTTAATAATAATAGCATTTAGTATTCTACATGTCTAAATAAAACACACTTGGAAAAACTAAAATATTTACATTTTGATATACACAAAACAACTTCAACAAAATGATAGTTTTACATATTGTCCAGGACTTGACAACCTTGTAACCTTGCCACCAACCAGCAAGGCTACATCTTCGTCTCTGATGTGCACTGTATATCACTGGGGCAAGTAGCAATGCTCATTCTGATCTAATTTTTTTGATTGCCCGTCCATATTTAGTGTCCAGCAATCTTGCGTCTTTTATCTCATGCCACTTCCTGATTTGAAGCTCAATCAGGGAAATTCTTTTTCTGGTTGGATTGTCAGCCACATCTTGGAGAATCTGCATTAACTTCCCATGATTGTAAATTGTTTCATCAACCATCTTCTTATTATTTAAAAAATATCATGTAATAAATTTTTCAATAGGATACCCAAGTTTTATACTCACTAAAATCAAGCAACCCAATTAAAATTGAGAACCAGTAAACTTTTCAAGATCTGGAGACTAGAAGCAATAATTTTTCAGGTGGGAATGAATTTAATTTCTGCTAGATGATGCTAATGAAATACAATACTTGGCCAGCTAAAATTTTTTAAAACAAAAAATATATGTTAATGTATATGACTATATGAATTTACCCATTTTAGCTAGTGCATGTTAAGTTTTAGAACAAAAAGTATTTTAAGCAGGATTGCTATATGAATTTTGCTAATGTTTTAACTTGAAATAATTATTTTTTTAGTTGTTAACACATGCTAGGTTTTAGAAAAAAAAGTATTTAAGATTATACAAACTTGGTAATGTTGAAATGAATATCTATATGTTAGTATTTTCTTGTACTTTGTTATTTAATTAGATGTATACATATAGATATACATGTATGTATGAAAAAGATAAACACTCAACAAAATGCATTTTATTTATCAACTATACACTATTCTAAATGATGTCCATGATTAAGAGAAAGTGTTACACATTTGTCTTTATCCTCTAACATTGTAAAAATTTGCAAAATTGCAAAGTCTATTTGGAAACCATCTTTGTATATTTTATCAGTGTTTGCCATTAATATTTGCACTGAAGCAAGTGTATGTGGGAAATCATCTTCACACACTTTTTTAAAACTTGATATATCCATATGATTATCAGATTCACAACATGCATCACAACTACATTGAGCTTCCAAATGATGAAATTGAACTTTTAATTTTTTATTGTTTGTAAGCAGGATATCATTATAATTTATGAGTTTACCCAAATTCTTAAATACACACATCTGGTCTTCCAACAGAGTGAATTTTTGTAGTGTGTTGCCAAAACTCTATTCAAAAGCTGAACAGGGTTCCATCTCTCTCCCAAAAAAATTGTGAATATTTGTTTAAACCATCTATAAATTTATACAACCACAAGATGTGTGATAGGCTAATTGCACTCTTGCAAAAATATTTATATATGGTAATATTTAATAATAGTGATAATACCTGGTTTGTTGTATATCCAAAAAATTTGAAAAATTGTTTGTTTACAAAAAGTCAAACAATGACTCTTTTTGCAAATATACCTTAGTATTGTCAATCACCTGAAATCTTGACATTTTAAAAGCTTTTCCCAGAGAACCTGTTGATTCATTAAAAGGTTTCTGTGTAAACATGTCACAAGATGCATTAGTGCTATGGCCCTCATAATTGGATATCTCAGTTTGGTTTCCAGCCAATCATCATAAACCCTGGAGCAAATCAAATTCTATTCTCATTTCAACTTTGGTTAAAACCAGTTTGTTTTCAACTTTCTGCTTTTAAAATGTCTTTCAATAATGTTTCTGATTTCCTATCAGGCTGGAATTCCCAGTTCTCCCAAATTATCAATGACAATCTTTATAAAGATCCATTAGATATGGAATTTGATGAGGCAATGTAAGAAATTCTCTGTAAAATATATTATCTAAGAATTTTTATTATACAATGTAACAAATTATTAATCAGGTTTTTTTACAATGCAATTCATTATAATATATAATAGGTAATGCACATTTTTCATTTTATTAAAAAAACAAAAGGGTTTTTACATTATATCTCTTATAATATTTCTCAGTTAAAATGTGTAATGCACATTTTTTCATTTTATTAAAAAACAAAACTATTATTATTAAATGTGTAAAACAAATGTTTTAGCTTTGACAATATTTCAGAAGAGTCTAATCAAACTATGGAAATTTTCTATGACTGGTCACAAAATTTTAAAGGTCAAGTCAACCAAATGATGACTAGTTATGATAATCAAAACAGGTTTGGTAATGTTAACCAAAAAGCTACATCTTCAACTAAAAAAACTATGATGCCTGAAAACAACACATCAAACACATGAGTACACAATATAGCATGCTTTTCTTATTTTTGAAAATTGTGTTTTCCATCTTTTACATTTTTAAAAAATGAGGCTTCAAGTTTTCACGTATAAATAAATTCAGTCAATGTTTTTTTAAATCAAAAACATGGTAAACACAATTATTTGGGTGTGATTCACAAGTCATTTTTTCAAAAAGTGTATACTGATGGGTAATTTTACTTTTTATCCACACTTTTTAGTTTGATGTTGTAATCTCATTTAATAGTTATTTTATATACTGCATGTATTATCTAATTTTTACCAAATACTGAATATGTGTTTTAAATGTTACATTGTCAATTTTTTTATCTAATACCCAGGTTTTTGAGGGTGATTACAAGATGTTATTTATTTAGTTAAACATAATTTTGTTTAAAAGAGTTTTAAAAATGCAGTTTACTAATTTTAATTTAAAAACATGTTACTCTCTGGTTGCAAATTTTCAAAGAAAAATGAATTTGCATTATTACTTAAGTGTGAACAAGATGCTTGTAATTAGAATTAAAATATTTCTCATATACATGAAAGAAAGTGGGTTTTGCAAATGAATCTAATTATAAATGACTCTCACACACACATTAAAATTTATCCTCTCTCTTTATTTTAAATCATTACACTAGTTGATTGGGTAATTCTTTAATGTTATACTTTTTGAGTGCACTATTTAGTTTAATGTTGCAATCTTGTTTAAGAGTTATTTTAAATAATGCATGTGTATTTTTTGTTTTTATATATTACTGATTATGTGTTTTTACAATACACTGACAATTTTTACCTGATACCCAATTTTTGAGGGTAATCACAAGATGTTAATGCTTATTTATTTAAATCCAATTTTGTTTTTTATATATCTATTACTGATTACATATTTTACACAGATTACTATTTCCTCCTATACTGTGTTTATGCATATTTTTCTTTTTCTGGTTTATATATTTTAAAATTCAGATGTGTGTCAAAAACATAATTATTCCATCTTTGAAAAAATGATTTGCATTTTATGTTAAGATCTAAATTATTCTTTCTGTGTTTTAAATTTTTTCAATTGATATTTTCCCACTTTACTAATACATGGTCTATTTAGACTAAAGACAACATCCCAATATTTTTGCAGTTTGTGAACATACAGGAGTCCCTGCCCAAAACAAGTGAAGTCACACCTTCCTATGAGACATAAGTGAGCAACAGTTAATTTTTGTTCATTTTGTAAGACCTATTTCAGGAGTAAACCATCACTTTACAGTCATATTGATAGCAAGCATGCAAATGAGATTCCGTCAACTTCAACTTTGAACACTAACAATAGCCATGAATTTACCATACAAAGATTGGAAAATGCATGTTGGGGTGCTTTTTCAAATTATTTATCCAACCATCTTAATTTGATTGATGTTTATGAGATGTTCTCAAATGATTACAAGGCAATATGTGAGGTAATTTCAAATGAGGTTTCCACACATTATTCTGTGAAAATATATTTAACTTGTGAAATTGAGATAGTGAAACCAGTGGAAAACAAGGAAGAAAAGTCGGCAGTACTCCATCAAACATCACACCCCATATGAGTTTTTTGATCAGGACCAAGTGAAACAAATTTGTACAACTTAGTTGATGAAATTTCCAATTATATTTGTGTTTATGCCATGAATGGGAGTGGGTTTATATTAAAGAACATCAATAGAGTTGGACTTTGTGTGTCTAAATACTGACCATCATGTGGAGGATCCTATATTCCATTACCTGATCACCTTAAAAGAAGCAAATTCTTAGTAAACCTTGAAAACTGGTCAATCCAACCTATGTTTCATGTATAGTGTATTAGCTTGTCTCCACCCTGAAATTAAAGATTGATGTCAAATAATGTGATTGAACAAATTTCTATCATCACTAGAGTACAAGGGTCTCATGTTCCTGCTGTCAATTAATGACATATCCATATTTGAAATGTGGAACTCTATAAACATAAATGTATACTCTCTAAATGATTGTTGTCTTGTGCCAGCATATATGTCTCCATACCATCATCAGAAGACAGTCAATTTATTACTGATTGAAGAAGATGAAAAGAGTCATTATTTAGCAATTACAAATTTGAATGCATGTCTCCAATTTTTTAAAAAAAGAAATCACAATTTTTTCTGTTCAAAATGTTTATCTGGTTTCAAGACTCAAGAAAATTTATCAAAACATGAGATTAAGTGCAATGGAGTATCAGAACCAAACATTACTTTCCTGAACCAATCAGATAAAATCAAATTTAAAGCATTTGCAGCACAGAATTACATTCCCATCATTGGTACTCTCAATATAGAAGCAATTTCCAGAAAGGTCCACAGTGTGCAGCCTAACCCATCTACAAGCTATACTATATGCAAAGTCAAGCAAATTCCATCTGGTGTGTGTGTGGCAACAAGTAGTGTGGACAAATTATTAACATGCAAGATATATACTGGCAAACAATGTATGGAACAAAGATGGAATTATTTACACAAATTAGCAAAACAATCCTATGAGATGAAGCAAAGCCATCATGAACTGATAATATCAGAGGAGCAGTGGAGAGTCATGTTGTCATCAGCAACAAAATGTATATTTTGTAAACATTCATTTACACAGGAGGATGTCAAAGTCATAGATCATTGTCATTTTTCCAGAGAAATAAGAGGCGTCACACACAACAACTGCAATATTTTAAGTCAGAGCCCACAATTTATGCCAGTTTTGATGCATAATGGGAGCAAATACAATATTCATATTCTGTTAAAAAGTTTGTGTATGAAAGATGGTGAGAAGATATCATGCATTCCATGCACATCTGAGGTGTTCTTATCACTAAGTTTGATGGTTCCCATTGATGGATATAATGATAAACACGGAATTTTCAAGCCCATATATGAGGAACTTAGATTTTTGGATAGTTACTGGTTCATAAATAATAGTCTTTCAAACCTCACAAAAAATATTGGAGTTGACAAGTATAAATTTTTAGATGATGGTATGGGGAAACAAAAAGCAAAGGCGTTTTCTCATGGTAAAGGAACCTTTCCATACACATGGTTTGACAGTTTTGAGAAATTTAATGAATTGAGCCTCCTGGATTTGGAGTACTGGAGAGATGAATTGACTAGTAAAATCCCAATAACCCAACAGGAGCTGGATTTTGAATGTGACAACACATGGGTCTTGGGTGGGTGCAAAAATTTTAAACAATTTCATAATAATTACTTGATTTCAGACACATTGTTACTATTGGATGTGATAAGAGAATTTCATTTGGAAAGCATGGAGACATATAAACTTGACCCTGCCCACTTTTTTACATTATCTAATTTCAGCTGGCACACAATGTTAAAACACACTGTGGTATCACTTGATCCAATACATGATGAGATGGAATTGAATTTTATTCAAGGTGGCATTAGAAGAGGCATGTGTTCAATATTTTCTGATTGATAGTTTAAGGCAAATAACCCATTAGTGGAGGGTTATGACCCTGAGAAGGAAACAAATTTCGGATTTTTCACAGATATGAATGGACTCTATAGCAGAACCATGAGTTTAAGCTTGCCTGTGGGTGTACTGACATGGTCTTCAGCAAAACTCAAAGAAATATTGTCCACCCCTCAAGAATCACAGACTGGGTACATGCTGGAGGTGGATTTGGAATGTCCAGATTATCTTCATGATGATCATTTTGATTTTCTGATGGCTCCTCATTAAATGATTGTTCAGGACAAGCACCTGTCACCATACCAACTGGAAATAAAAAATAAATTAAAAATAACATTAGCACACATACCCAAACTTGTGCAAACATTTTACAAAAAAGAAAATTACATTGTGCATTATGAACTCTTGAAATTCTATGTTGAATGTGGTTTGAAAATCACAAAATTCCACAAGGCTCTTGAATTTAGAAAAGCTCCATTTTTAAAATTGTATATTGATTTAAACACCAACAAATGCAAAGCAGAATGAAATGATTTTGAGAAGGCATTCTAAAAGTTAATGTTAAATTCCATCTTTGGAAAATGCATGGAAAATTTAAGAAAACAGGTAAATATAAAGTAAATATAAAAAACCTGAATTTAAATCATATAACATTGTCAGCAAGGATTTGGTTCAAGTTATGCTCAGACAAAAGGATATTGAATAGAACTGACCCAATTATCTTGGAGCAGCTATACTTGATCTATCCAAGTTGTTAATGTTCAAATTCCATTATGAGGTTATGAAACCATCTTTTAAAAATAGAATTATGTTATTGTATTCCAACACAGACTCATTAATCTATAAAATTAAGATGGAAAATTTGTACACAGATCTAGGGTCAATCTCACATCACTTTGACTTTTCAAATTATCCAATATCATCACCCCTATACTCAGATGTGAATAAAAAAGTGTACCTTAAAGTCAAGGACAAATTGGCCAGGGGTGTATTAAACCATGTAGTTGCACTTAAACCAAAACTATATTCTGTTGAATTTACAAGTGAAAGCCACAAGATATTGGAGAAGTCCAGTGCAAAATGTGTAACCTGAACAGTTAAGCAGATGATGAATTTTGATCTGTGCAAGA
Source organism: Hofstenia miamia (assembly GCA_900660155.1). Lineage (NCBI taxonomy): Eukaryota > Metazoa > Xenacoelomorpha > Acoela > Hofsteniidae > Hofstenia > Hofstenia miamia. The sequence goes on from CABFPE010000091.1 coordinate 112,369, forward strand.
ATATTCTCCTGCAAGAAGGTGTATTGCAAAAAAACATGACTGGGATCTGGTCACACATGCATTCAATTAGTGTGGAAATGTCAAATCATATAACATTGTCATGCTATGATAATAAATGCTATCTTTTAAATTCCATAGAAATGCTGCCATATGGACATAAATGTAATAACAATTTACATGTTTATAATGTTAAACTCTTGTTTAGATATTGAAAAGAATAATAATAATTCACCATCCACCAGTTCTACACTAATTGATGATGGGGTTAAATGTCTTCATCTAGGTATATGAAAATATATATTGTACACATTAATAATTTGTGTTTTAGATTCTGATACCTAGTAATAATTCCCGATCATCCTCCCTCCCACAATTCAACTGCTTCAAGTCCTATATATGGTAATTTATTTAAAAAAGAATAAAATATTAAGTTTTTGCATTTAGATATTTCCAATGTTTTACCTCTGGTGTATTGATGCTAGTTTATCCTGTTTACTTAATTGCTCCCTCCACCATGTTCAATGCGAATTTGTTAAAAGCTCCCTCTGCATATGTTTTTATCAGTATTATTACAAATTAATGTTTTGTATAATTGATTATCCCACATACAATGTTACCTCCATTCTCTTTGTTCATACGAGTTTGTTAAATTTCCATATGTATGTTTTTGTCAACAATGTTATAAATTAATGTTTTTGTTTTAGACAATTCTCCTTTTGATTGTCCTGTGTACAATGTTTCCTCCATTCTCTGTGTCCATACGAATTTGTTAAATTTCTCTTCATATGTTTTTGTCAATAGTGTTACAAATTAATGTTTTTATTTTAGAAAATTCTCCATTTGAATAATTTGGTACTGCTTGTCAAGAAGAAAATCTATTCACTCTGGTGCTCACCACATTTAATTTACCTTGAAAATGGTATAATATATTTTAATTGAATGATTATTTGTATATAATTTAGTTTCCACACTCCACTGAATGATTCTACATCAACTGAAAAAACCTGTTCTCTCCAGTGCTTACCATGTTTAATTTATCTTGAAAATGGTATAATATATTTTAATTGAATGATTATTTGTATATAATTTAGTTTCCACACTCTGATGAATGATTCCCCATCAACTGAAAACCTGTTCCCTCCAGTGCTCCCTCTATGTGTAATTTATTTTAAAATGGTATAATTGAAATTAATTATATTTTGTTTATGGTTTATTTAGATCCCCATGTGTTCAAAAGAAAAAAATAGTTTCCATCATCAGCTGATGAAAGAATGCCTCTTTGACACTAAAGAATTTCATGCAATAAATATGGTAGAAGAAATTATTTATATATTTTGCTATGGCTTATTTAGTTTCACTGGCTATACAAAAAGTTCACCATTGCTGATGTTTGGTTTAAAACATTTATTCTGTTGTTTTTCTACCAGATGAAGATGAAGACTTGTTCCCATCATATGAAACAATTTCCTTTAATTACTCACTTAAAATGAGGTGATACAATATAATGTAATTTTGATTTTAAATGTTATTTAGTCTTTGCATGAAGTCTCTTTACATCCCTGAGGCTGTTAGCAGATAACCATTGTGTGCATTGTTCCCTCCCAATTCTTACAATGTAAAAGCCAGTTAACTCTTATCTCAAAATATTATGTTCAGTGTGGAAAGCAGAATTACACCATTGTTAACCATAGGAGGCAATTAAATCAATCACAGGATGTATTACACTTTTTATTTGTTAATATATCAATTTCTCTGGCTTACAGTAATACCATGATAATTTGATATTTAATATGTCATCAAAAGAGAGTGTTTATAATAAAATCTTGATTATTATTTGCATATGCATTTGGTGTAATTATTCCCCATTTAATTTTGCTGATGCATAACACTTATACCAATGCTTAGATATATTTTATTGGGCATTGTGTGATTCTTGACTCTCTCATTAGATGAACAACTCTCATCAAATATTATCTGTGCATGGGAAATGAAGACAGTGGTTGACAACAATATATAAACTCACATCAACATTGGCAATGATAAACTAATACAATAGACAAATTTAATAGTGTAATTTACCATCATTATAAGTGGAACATTTATAATATGGATGTGTTTTGTCTTGTTTTTAAATGTGAGCTTTACCATGCTTACTTAAATATGTGGTTCTTATATTTTGGAAATTGATGAATATTGTTTTTAACACATAAACTAGACAATGTGTTTTTTTACTAATGTCTAAAAATTTTAAATGTTTTATTGTTATCAAATCTCTTTTTGTTTAATTTCCACATTTAATATTTTCCATATGAACTATTGAAAATTGGGTTAAAAAAGTTTGTTTGCTTAGAAACAAAAAAAATTTGTAAATGAAATAAAATTCCCAAAAAGTGAGTTAAACATTGTACTTGCAAGCTATTGAAATTATGAAAAATATTCATTTGTTGAAAAAAATATGATACAATAAATGTGATAACAAGGAATTTTGACAAAAGCAAAATGTGGTTTTTTGAAAGTTTTCCCAAATTACATTGTACATGCAATCATCTGAAATCATGGAAAAAAACAATGCATAATGTGTTATAATGAGGTATATTAACAAATGATGTGTAATGTATGCAAGTGAGTGTAACATGTGATATAGCCATGTATATTAACAAACAATGAAATTAGTGTAACATCCTCCACCTAGCTTATTACGCCGTGTCTAATTACTGTTAAGGAATGCTTGGTAAACTGCGGGTGAGGTGTTACCCATTTGTTGAACCATCAGACTTTTCTCTCTTATTAACTAGCTATGTTAATTAAGTAATCGAGTATTAACTATCACTGTTTAGGTGACGACGTGGTCAGATGTTTCCTCTTCAGTTCTTCTGTGGGCCACTGCCCGAAGCCGATCTCCACAACACAGCTCCTCCTCTTCTGCAATGATGGTTGAGTCCACAACACCACCTCAGCTCAACTGGAATTAATTATGTGTACCTTACGTTAGCTCGGTGTGTGCACTCAAGTAAAGTTGTAACTGACTTAAACTCAGAGTTGTAAAGTGTTTGTTGTTTTTATTTAATAAAGCAACCGGGCATTGACACTAACTGCATGTAATAAAATATCTAAATTAGCCATTACCGTAAAACTATCGGCTTAATTATTCAGATAACAAAATTGCAGTTTCTTATACCTACATTTAATAGTATTACATGTGAGGTCATTTATTAAGTCAATTATAGTCGAGTCTCCTACATTTAAGAATATATAGATATCCCTAAGTGTCGACTATCCAGTCGTTTCAGGCATTGATTATTTCATACATGTGTTGAT
>CABFPE010000091.1:126284-136800 GCA_900660155.1 Hofstenia miamia
CACTTCTCAGCTCAATTGATATAGCTAATGTGTACTTTAGCTCAGTGCTTACTCAAGACACAACACAATTCAACTTAAACTCTAATTTGTGAAAGTGTTATATCTATTTGCAACCTGAATTGTTACTAGTCATTCATTAAATATTACATGTAGCCATTACTGAAATATATTGGCTTATTTAAATATATTCTGCTTGAACAACTTCCTAACCTACATTTATAATTTACTACATGTACAGTCTCTTTATTGGTCGTTTATGGGTCATTAATTTGGATCTAAAATAGTATTAATATTGTAGAGTCACTCAGGGATTTTGTTGATTTTATTCTTTTATAACTTTACTTTCTATTATACGTCATTATGACGTTATTAGCTAGTTTCGATCTTAGTTTGCTATTATTAATTGATGTCCCCTCGATGGTGCTGATTGTTGCTCAAATTTAATTTTATGAGGGAAAAGAATTTGATCATGTTAAACTATGTCAACATCTGAAGTATTGTAAACAAAGGCAGGTAATGATTAAACAATTGTATAAAACCTGAGGAAACTGTAGCGATAGCTTAATAGATTTTATCTACTCTCAACTGCTGTTTTTACCATTGTATTTTTTATTTATTTATTATCTTGATGAAACTTATTGCTTAAGATTGGTGACAATTTGGGAGTGCTTTCACTAGCACAGGGCAACAAGTTGCTTCTGGGAGGCTGTTGATTACCCAGTCCGAATTGTGGACTAAGTAAGTTTTGTATACGGTTATGTATAAGGAAATAATAAATCTCTCTTTCGTAATTCAACACATACATGCACTTATAAAACCTAACACTGTGATGATACCATGCTGTGGGCTAGCATGAATATCTGGCAATTACAGATTATTTAATAGTGAGCTGAGAGATAACAATGAAAATGAGAGTTTGTATTTTCTGAATTGAGATAGAAATTAAGCAAGTGAGACAAATAGGGTAGCACCAGTCAATAGGTTAAGCACTTTACTTCTGGATGTTCTGCTTTGGCTGGAAGCCATAGGAATTGGTCATCTTGGTTCTTACCTAACGTAGTTTTGTTACTTGGATGAATTACCAATGTTACATCTATATGTTATAAATTCTGTGTTACTACTTTTTCCGGAATTGTGGCTGTTCTGTAAATGCTATTCAAACCTTCTGTGGAGTCAATTAAGTTTCTAGTTAAGTTTCCCTACCAGCCAACAATTCTACATGGCGACCATGACAGGACACTGATGTGATAACTGTTTAATCTTGTTGTTTTCTTTCATTGGTTTGGTTGTGAGTTGGTTTTCATTTTGGTGCATATCAGCTGGGATAGTTGTTTCCCCTGATTGCTTTGAGACTTCAGAGAAAGTTACCTATTGATGTATTCATTAACTTCCTCACCCTTGAAGGATGGCGACGAAGCTTTTTGCATTTCTTATTTGGCTGATGTAAACTGTTAAATTTCTTGTTTGTTTTACTTTTTACTAGTGCTTCTTTACGTTGGATTTATTACCAAGTGCTGCCATGTTCATTTCTCCCCTTTTGGTCTGTTAATCACTGTTACCCTGTTTATGTGCTTTTTGTTCATGTGTGTGTGGGAGTGCTCCCTGGGACTTCTCCTATTCAGAGCGTCCCCTGTGCAAGCTTTGGTAACCAGGATGTTACCCCTTGTACTGTTGGATCATTACTTAATTTTTCTCAACCTTCTTCTCCAACTACCCAAAGGATGGATGATATGGATGATCACAATGCCGCCACTATTCCTTACAGCAATGCAAATGCAATGAGTATGAGTCCATCATTCCATAGAAATGTGCGACGTGTGTTAAACTCTCAGAATGCTCCACCAATTCCAATGCGTCCTCGCAGTTATGTCAGTGGTCATGAGCAGCAGTCTACGCCTCATTTCGATGCGCACATCGCTGAGATCAAGCATTTGAAGGAAGAGTTGTCACAACAGGTAGCTCTAAGGATGGAGAGTGAATGCCAAGTTGAATCTCTACAAGCTGAAATTAACACCCAACACGTGGCGTATCAACGGATGGAGCAACAGATGTTGGAATCAACCTTCGCTCTGGAATTACAAATCCACGAGTTAAAGAGTGCTATTAACAACTCCAATCGTCAAGAGGAGACGACTTCACCTAACCAAAATAATCGAAATGATGAATATGTCACCCATGTTGTGTTGAATGAAGCCTTAGACGAATTAGCCGAGAGAATTATTGGTAGAGTGGTTCAGCTCGTGGGCGCAAGCCAACCTCCTCCATCTGTTCCTTTGTGTGGAGTGTCTTCTTCTATACCTTGTTCCACTCCTCCCTCACACAGTCAACCTACTTTTGCTCAGGCCGCTCTTACACAAGTATCCACTTTAACTACTGGAGCCACTCCTCAAACAGGCTATGTCCAGTCGTTACCCGACCCAGTGAGCACTGTTGTCACTCCTGCATGCAAGGAGCAACATGTGAGCAATACCAGCCTGTTCAATGAAAAAGCCAGTTCTAAATATCAGCTGAGATATCATGAGTCAATTCTTCCTCTTGAGTCCAATGGACAGGTACAATTATTTAGTAAGCATTCTGTTCTACCTAAATTCACCAGGCAAATTGATGCGTGTCGCAGTCTTTTGACGAATGGTTTTTTCTGTTTGAATTGACCATGAAGCAACACAAAAATTCACAGGAGACCGCCGTGTCGCAGTTCCCCTTATATCTCAGTAGATTGGCATACAACCAATACATGATGCTCGACCAGAGCATCAAAACTGATTATCAGTTGTTGGTGGGTTTTTTCAAGGATCACTACCAAGTGCCGCACATCAAACATCAGTACAAGACACTATTGTGCAACATGTCTTTTAAATTCAGCGATGATATCCACAACTATATCACCCAGGTTGAACACCTGTTCCGTTTGAGCAGTCTTTCCAGTCAATACTGGAGCCGCCGCCTCCATAATATGTGACGAGTGCTGTAAAGAATTATGCTTAAATAGAGATTCGTTGGATTCCTCCAGTGCGAAGCTGATTGATGCCTCTGGAAACCCTCTTTCTCATAAAGGAAAGTTAAAGGATGCCTCAATCAAGATTCATGCAGAGCCTTTTGAAGTAGATCTGTTGGTAATAGACACATCAAATCATCATCTCCCATATGATCTAATATTAGGAAATGATTTTTTAGAACGCAACTCTTGCATTATTGACTTCAAAAATAATACAATTTCAATTAAAGATCAGGAAGCAACGCAATTAGCTATGATCCCTGAGAAGGAAGCTATTTTTGACTTGGACGAACCCATATTTCTCAAACCCAAGCATTGGACTCGAGTCGCTGTGTCTTTGGATGCCAGTATTAATGGGGACATTATGATCTCAGGGCATAGAGGCAAGTATATACGTGGAGTCTCTTTTTCACCAGATTTGTGCAAAGTAACAAGAGGGAAGACGTATGTCACTGTTCTCAATGGATCAACTTCCTCCATCAAGATTGGGGTTTCCCAATTACAATTAGTAGGAGTGCCAGTGAGAGTTGAAAATATCCCAGTCACTTGTTTACCGATATGTACTGCTGTGCACGATCTAGAAGCTCCCGCAAGTCCAGTAAAAGTACCAACAGTCACTGAAAGTTCTCATCCGCACCTAAATCAAAAGCAGAGAAAATCTTTGGTATCTTTGCTTTATAGCAAGCACGATGTATTTAACTATGGTACCATTAGTGTTGGTCAGGCATTAGGTGAGGAATTGAAACATGATCACCCAATCTGGCTGCCAGTATGCTGTGTGCCAGAAAATTTAAAACCTGAATACAAGAAGATCTTGAGTGACCTAATTGAAAGCGGAATAATACAAGGAAGTAACAGCCCCTATGCTGCTCCCACTGTGTTCATTCACCAAGGTGAGAAGTATCAGCTGTGCATCGATTTTCGTAAGCTAAATGATATCACGATTAAGGACGCGTATCCCCTGCCACGGATAGAAGATCTCCTCTACGATGCTAGTAAATATAAATTTTTCTCATGCCTAGAATTATGTAAAGCTTACTGGCAAGTACCCATGCGCCCTTCTTACATCTCAAAGACCGCCTTCATTACCCCTTACAGGTTATAGGAATGGAAGTATATGGCCTTTGGCCTATGCAATGTGCCAGCTATATTCCATTGGTATGCTACCAAAGTCCTCAAAGATGGTGTGAACCTTCTTGAGCCCAGCATCTCAGCATATATCGATGACATTTTAGTCGCAAGCAACACCTTTGAAGAACACTTAGATAAGCTTGGTCGAACCTTGGATCTATTACAAAAAGCCAGACTCAAAGTAAATGGAACAAAGTGCGCATTAGTTGAGACAAAAGTAATTTTTCTTGGTTGCGTCATTGAACCTGGAAAGATTTCAATAAAAAATAACGCAAAAGATTTCTTAGATAAGATTGAAATGCCATGGACTCACCAGGATGTTCAGTGCTTGATGGGTTTTCTCAATTATTATGGGATGTTCATTCCAGACCTCGCTGATAAAACAAGAACAATTTCCAATTTGTTAAAGAAGTCTGTCGATTTCAAATGGACCTGGCAAGAACAGGAAGCTCTTGATGGAATAAAAATATAACTTAAGAAAATACTGTCCTTGAACACCCCTGATTATGCGAAAGATTTTATAATTGATTGTGATGCTAGTGCTGTTGCTATTAGCGGGATCCTCAGCCAGGACATTAATGGAGTCAAAAGTCCTGTGCAGTACTTTAGCAGAAAATTAATGGAGTCGAAAGTCCTGTGCAGTACTTTAGCAGAAAACTCAGAGCAGCAGAGAAGAACTATGGGGCAACTAAGTGTGAAATGCTCGCATTAGTCGAGTCCTTGAAGAAGTTCCGCTACTTTATACTTGGCCACAAATTTACNCGAACAAGGTCACCTCGGCATTCTCCAAACCAAGAAAACTTTCAATTCAAGATATGTGACCACCGGGATANATGGGGCAACTAAGTGTGAAATGCTCGCATTAGTCGAGTCCTTGAAGAAGTTCCGCTACTTTATACTTGGCCACAAATTTACTGTTCGAACCAATAACAGCGCCCTTGCTTGGTTAAAGAAATTCAGTGGCGATAAATTGAACATTGTGGCAAGGTGGATTGAATTCTTAAATGATTTCTCCTTCACCATTAAACATTGTCCTGGCAAACTCCACTTGAATGCAGATTATTGGATGGCTCTTCTGAGCTACAAACAAGATCTTAAAAAACCAGATGGGGAAAAAGTTCCTTTTTCGTTTATCCCCCATACTGAGTATCAGTTGATACCTGAAATTAACGCTGACCAAAACGGAAAGCCTATTCTTACCATACTTATGAGAGAGGAAATTTCAGAAGAGGAAATCATTCGTTACCAACATTGTGATTGGATACTGGACCAGATAATGAAGAGGATGGGGGATCCGCATTTCCCTACATCCCCAGAAGTAAATCGATATTTCCATCACTATAACTGGCATGTGACTGATAAAGGTTTGTTATATGCAAAAAGCAAGCACAACAATCGCCTAGCTATCCCTGAGTACTTCAAATGGGATCTGGTGCGTAAAGTTCACGAACAAGGTCACCTCGGCATCCTCCAAACCAAGAAAACTTTCAATTCAAGATATGTGACCACCGGGATACGCACTACTGTGACAGACGTTATTGATAAATGTGAGAAATGTTTATTAAACAACATCCACCACTTTCCTCAACAATGAGCCAAGCTGGAATCGCGATCTGCAGAAAGTCCTAATGAGCTAGTACATGTTGATTTAGAACAACTGTCAAAAGATGACGAGGGCTTTCAGTATTTACTTGTAATGGTGGACCACTTCACCAAGTTTGCCCGTATAGTTCCTTTAAGCAGTACAACTGCTGAGGTGGTAGCTGAAAAAATCCTTAAAGAGTGGATCTTAAAATATGGGCCAATGTGCAAATTAGTTTCAGACAGAGGTCTGCAGTTTGAAAGTAACCTTTTACACGCTTTGATGAATGAATTGGAAGTAATTCACGAGTTAACAACAGCTTACCACCATCAAGCCAATGGGTTGGTGGAAAGGCTAAATCAAACCCTCATTAAATTGATCTGGGTAGCATTGCCCAAGCTGCCGGGAAACAATGGAGATGAATTGTGGAATGTGTCGAGTATTTTTATAATACGTCGGTTCATACAACAACTGGTATTGGCCCCTTCAAAGCCATGTTTGGCAGAGAAGCCGCTACTTCTTTGGCGATGATGTTTCCAAAATATGCTGACGTTAATGTGGAAAGCTATGTAAATAAATTAATCACTGACATGCAACAAATTCACTTGACAATTTGTCATAACACCAATCAATCTAGCATCCGGCAAAAGAAAACTTTTAATAAAAAGTTGTATGGTGAGCCTCACAAGCGTGGTGATAAAGTTTTTGCCTATTTACCCTGAATTACAACTGATAGTCATCAAGTATGGAAGCTCGCAAATGATTGGCAAGGCCCATTTATGATCGAAAAAGTGCTTGATCACAATACATACACCTTAAACAACAGTAAAATGGTACACTTTCAAAGGCTTAAAAGAGCCATAAAAGATATAGAACATGTGATTATAGATGATAATAATGAATTTACATTAATAGACAATGGTGTCGATGTATATGAAAAATATGATAATTTAACCAGCTTTTCTGAGGATGAATTTTCCAACACTGAGTACCACTGTGATAATGTTAATACTGAGAATTTAGAATCATGTACACTCCCCCACGAGAAGGGTGAGAACTACTTATGATCCCAACATTTGGGACTTAAATCTTATAACTGCATTTAGGAATGAAACCAATAAATCACAAACGAGAGTCACCAGCTCCACCTGTCCTCTGCCAAGTACAAAGGAGGATGGAAGGTAGCCAACTTGGACGAGATGCCTCACCTAGGCGTGGGAGACACGTTTCTCCGCTTGCTGAGGCCTGCGCAAGAAAAAGAGGACGTCAGGAAGGTGCTGAGCAGAGTCCGATTCTGTGTGGGCAACACGTTGTTCCACGACTCAGAGAGCGACAGCAGTTACCACTACGCCCTCCACATCTCGCCCCTATGTGGAGAGACACATTTCCCCACGTGCGTGAGAGGAGCTTGCAACCCCTACTTTAAAAACTTTTGATTCGAGAGTACCTTTTAGAGCTGTACAACCTGTAAATACCCCCCATATGAGCGACTTGATAGCCTCTTCGACCTCTTCCACAGCTACTTCCACTATAAGATCACAGAAGACAGAAGAGAGAAGACAAAAACTATTGAATTTGGTGATGAAACATTACACCCTTACTACATTGCAACCAGGAAAGCCATAGCCATTATCCGCGATAATATCTCAGAGGAGACGAAAGATCAACTTCGCCATGCCTACAACGGACGCGACATGACTTGCTCCATCAATGTCATCCCTTTCGTCATAGACGCATCCTGTCACCCAAAAATAAACACAATTATCGCTTACGATTCCAGGATGATGGAAACTTTAAGTCGTTTGTATTGGCGCAGCACAGTGCACACGTTTTTTGACGATGACTTCAACATATACAGTCTATGTCAGTTTTTGAATAGTGGACCAACCATTGATAGTTTTGAGTGCGTAAACGTAGATTTCAAAAATCTCCTCATTATTTACTTTATGAGAATCTCCGAAATACAGTCAGAGGACATCATGGAACAAATTGAAATAGCTTACCACATTGCTAAAGTTGAAGGTATTCGCCTAATAATGATCGTGCGTGGCGAGTACGAAACAGCAGTACCTGAAATGATAGAGAACTTACACTTTCAGATGGAGAATTTCTTAATTCTATCTAAGGAGGATTATGCCCTGATTTCGTCATATTCTGTGAGTCACCTTCCAATAACTAGGCTAATTTATACTGATTTACTCCTATGTCAAAGAGTGCCATCCCATCGTTTAGCTGTGGACCAGAAATTAATTGTTGACATCCTGCTCCAATCGCAGACATTAGAAGTTACAGATCCCAACACTCCCTTGATAACTACTGTAACAGATATGAGAGTTAGTTTCGCCTTTGCCCAGAGCGACCAACTACTAAACGAGATCCAAACTATCTGGTCTGACCTAAAGGCAGAACTCAACCCTGAGTCTGATTGGCCCCGCTTAGATATCTCGAGTCCATCACAAACTTATCATTCGTCCGTAGAACGGACACTGTGAGACATTAAAGCCTCTTACAACAATCAAGACAAGAAGAATTTTAAAGAGCGCCTTTTCACTGAGAAAAACTTACCCGATATATATGCCAGAGGAGCAATTTGGATACTAGCAATATATCTAACAAAAGAGCCTCAACTTCAAATACCCATGTCACATGAGAAGAGGACGTCTCTGACGAAATTAACTATTCACGAACTAGCAGTATGCCCGCTGACATGGAAGGTGAAAAACTGGCTTCTTTATAAATGCAGTCCTCCTTCTTCCCCTGGAAAGACAAAACGCGCCATGGACAAATTTGAAAAATATTATGCCCGACTGGTGGGGGCGAGCAGTGTCACTGGTAAAATGTCGATTATGTTAACCAGCAATCAACTTGGGATCTGTCTGTCAGACATTAATATTTTCTCTGATACAGAAAAGAAGTACATGTGGGGAGCCACAGCTGAGACAAAATTCGCCATCTTTTCATCTGATAATGCTCCCCTGAGCACATGAAGATTTGTGGAAAGACTGCCTAGATCAACAAAGCAATTTCTCAAGCAAGTCACCAAGTTTCATGTATATAGAAAGAATGAACTGTTATTTAAAATGCAGCAAATGAAATACCCTGAATGCAGGTATGGGCAGTTTATTGAATAGGCTAGGCATGTTAGTAAGGAGGGAAGAATTATCCCAATCACCATTTTTGATCAGGTGATGAGAACACTGGAACAGTTTTTTCGAGAGGAGGAGCTACTATCATTGTCAGCTGTGCAAATGTCTCCCCACATTCGTGATCTGATTGAGCAGGTTAACTTGGAAAAATTCGGAGGTACTGCCATCTCTCCCAAACTGACGCCACAATGGTCTGTAATGGAAGACGAGCGCATTTTAATGGTTGAGCATGACCTGAGCGAATTTTTAGATGATCTTACAGTGCAGCAGAGAGTCCTGGTCGACAGTCGGGATAAAGATGTCCTCTCGTTGATGAAGTGGTGTCTTACGGAAATGTTTACCAAGGAGGAGTTAGTCATTTTACAATCCCCAAGGCGACAAGTTGCTCTGGATGTAGAATGCACTACTTCACGTATACAAATCTCTACCCATCAGATTGAATGTTTATGACACAAGGGATTACAAGGAAAATTCTGGGATACCATTAAGGTCGCCCATATAAATTATCCCGTGACAATAGGAACCACCACCTTAGCTTCTCAGTCAAAGTTCAGTGAGTTGGAGAAGAAGATCAACACGTCAAATCTTTTGTGCATCCCGCCACCTACCATAGAAACCGCGCTAATTCAGCTGAAATGGAAGGAATGAAAACCAAAAAAGATGGTCGCTGCTCAGTTATCTGATCAGATAAATTCTGTCAATAGTAAGTCAGAAGCTGTCAAAGCCAGTTGAATGGGTGAATATAAAACCGTGCAAGAGAAACTCATTGCAGGAGGAAATGCTGAGCGTGTATTCATTGATGGCAAGTTAACTATCACTGATATTTTTATGTGGGGATTACTGATTCACACACAATTACAAATGATACAAGAAAAACTCGCCACACTACAGCCATGGGTTCTTATCCTCTTCCAGGCTGCCAGAGATCTAATGTGGATAAACAATGTTGAAACAGTGACTCAGTACTATGATGTTACAAAGAGAATTGAAATTATCACAATGATTTGAGCCAACATATCAAATCCAGACGAGATGACATTAAGTCAAGTTCAAGAATACTGCTCACTATTTGTAGATCATGCAACCACCATGGGGTCTCTCTGACAAGCCTTCCTGCATTTTTACCCTGATACCGAGATTAGCGCCAATGACGCTCATACGTTGGACACTGATGCAATGATGACATTGATGGTCACACTCAAAGGCCTTCAGCTTTACGGATGGTTCTATGACACGTTTACCAGATGGTTGAACAATCTTCGGAGGAGTTGTCCAGTTAGCAATCACATGCCTACCATCAAATTTCTACGGCTGAAAGACAAGGTGGTCACACAAAGAGAGGTACTGATGCAAATAACCTGAGAGGCAAGTTACGTGGAAGTCACAACATGGGATGGTGAACTCACTACCAAGATGATCGTGGCTACACAAAATATCATTTCTGGGCCAGCCCTTCAACTACTAGCCGAAAATTAATTTGAGCAAGGGGGGGCGTGTAGAGTGGCTTGGGGATTTTGTGGATTTTATTCTTTTATAACTTTACTTTGTATTATTACATCATTATGACGTTATTAGCTAGTTTTGATCTTAGTTTGCTATTATTAATTGATGTCCCCTTGATGGTGCTGATTGTTGCTCAAATTTAATTTTATGAGGGAAACA
>CABFPE010000091.1:156214-206197 GCA_900660155.1 Hofstenia miamia
ACGCCAATTCAAGGGCAGTGAGACACGCGGAGATCCAGAGGAAGGTGTAAGTGGTGGAAGAACCATGGAGATATGAAAGCGATTCAAGGCTGACGTTATCTCATCCAGAACCACAGCTGGTCAAGTGCCGATATGAGTAACTGCGAGCTGATTCAAGGGCGAAGCAGTAGAAAATATCAGCACAGATTCACAGCCTCCGGACTGTGAACCGAGCACCAGTAGATTACCATTTAGGATGACCCAGCTACACGCCTCCTCAGACACAACCTCAGAACGCACTGTAAGATCAAAAGAAAGAGAAAAGCGGATGTCAAAAATAGATGGGGAAACATTACACCCCTATTTCATGGGAACATCGAAGATGCGCTATAATGCATTTGCAAAACTATCGCTGGAAACAAAGTCCCATATAAGAAAAGTCGCAAGGATCGAGGGGAAATTCTTACCAATTGTGCTTGATGCTAACAACAGGCTGAAAGTCAATGTAATTATTAGCTACCCTCAGGAAATGAACGAAACATTAGAAAGGCCATATATGCGCAGTATGGTGCATGTCGTTTTTGATGACGCATTCACATTAGACACAGCTCAAGTGATAATGGCATATAAGGATAAAATCGCGGAGATACCAGAAATCAATATGGATGCAGACAATCTTACAATTATACACATTCTGAAACAAAAAGAGTACACGAAAGCATTACAAAAGAAGGTAGATGACACAACTAGGATGGCGAGAGTACAAAATGTTAGAATTGTACTAATAACAATCACAACGCAAGAGGAGATTCCTGACCATCTGGAAATAGCATGTCAGCTGGGAGAGAATATTTTCCCATGGCAAAAGTCAGATACAAATACTACAATTCCAGAACTGATACGCCTGGATTTACAGATAGACTACTGGGCGCAGATTTATCGAATCATGGTAGACCCGTGCATAGCAATCGATTTATACAGGCAAACAAAAACTATAGAACTAACAATGGACACGGAGGGCATCGAAAAAGCGAACACGCTGTTTATAAAGTGCAGCCTCACACAACGCCAGGAGCATCTACAACAGATTCAAACGATCTGGAAAACAATGAAACTACAGCAAAAAGTAGAAGAGGGATGGCCTAAGATAAGAATTGACGCACCATCGAGAAAATTCCACAAATCAATTGAAGTAGCTTTAACGGAAGTAAACCGCGCCTATGAACTGAATACAAAGAAAGATTTTAAGCAAATGATATTCGAGGAGAAGAACGCACCAGAGATACATTTCAGAACTACAGCATGGATATTAGCCATCTTTACGACAGAAGAAGTGGAATTAAAATTACCGATCTCGCGACAAACCCGGCATAGACTAACAAAAGCAAAACGATACGAAATTGCAATATCCCCGATCAACATACAAACAAAGAACTGGCTGTTAAAGGGACATATCGGAAAACTAGAATCACCAAACAGAACAGAAAAACCAGTGCAAGCCATGGAGAAATTACTAAGCAGGATCATCATGCAAGAAAACCCGTTGGGGAAGATATCAGCAATAAGCATTGCTAACAAGACGGGGATATGCCCCAGCGAAATTACTATATTTGATGATCCGATGAGAAAATACATGTGGGGAGCAACATCCAAGACACGTGTGAAACAGCTTCAAAATCAGCCATGGCTCACAACCAAAAAGATCATAAAAAGGAAACTTGCGAGCACAGCAGAAATCCGCAACATAATAACACAAAAGAACGTGCAGAACATATTAGATTACGAAATGAGATGTTATGAAAAAGACAGTCTGCGATGCACATTCACTAAGATCCTCAAAAGCGCCGAAATGATGAAGAGAGGAGGAATCTTCTTCTATAAGGATGTGGCAAACACTCGAAGTCTAAGAAAAGTTTTCACGTTCTTTTACCCTGGTAGAGGTGTGTGAAATGGTCACAAAGTCCCAAGCAGAAATGTTGGAAGAAGAACAACTATTGACATTATCTAGATTATTGTTATCTCCCAAAACACATCAAATGATTGACAGAATTATTATAGAAAAGTGGGGAGGGATTAGTCCAGCCAAGACAATCGAGTGGATTGATACAGACGATGAGCGTTTCTTGGTTGAAATCAAAATAACAAAAGAGTCTAAAGACATAAGAGAAAGAAACTTCCAGTGTATCCAAGAACAACAAACTGTAGCAACGATGAAACTTATGTTTACCGAAGCTTTTACACAAACAGAACTGGAGGAACTACTACGACCATATAATCAACTCGCCATCAACGTGGAGTGTATTACTTCAAGAGTAGAGCTAACAGAAGAACTACGGTTAAAGCTGAGTTGAAAGGGACTAATGCAGGCATTCTGGGATACGATTCCTGAAGCAAAAATGAACTACCCTGCCACCATAGGGTTAGCAACAGCGTCGACCACAGAAGGCACATACCAGCACATAGAATGAGAGATCGAAATGAAAATACTCATATGCACACCGCCAGAGACTATCGCAGTACCCATGGTCCTACCACGTTGGAGAATACCCAAGGACGTCAAGGTCGCAAAAACATTCTTACATGAGTATAAATCGTACGTGAACACTGAAAAGAAAGCGAAAGCCATAGTCGACAGAGAAGATTACAAAAAGTTGAAAGCAATATTGTTACAACAGAATAACAAGGAACGAGTCTACATCAAGGGCACAATAACGCCGGATCAACTGTACACACAGGGAAAACCTATAAATGTACAATTACAAGACTTGAGAAATGAAATTGAAGAAAGAAATCCAAGAGCTATAATGTTATTCTCAGGAGTGAATGATATAGTTTGGACTGATATATGGGAGAAAAGATACTGATACTACGACGTCACCAAAAGGGTCAAAATCATTACCATGATGAGACTAAACAAAAACGACCCCAATACAATCACAGAGGAAGAAGTCAGGAACAACGTCAGCTTCTTCTATAAGGATGTGGTGAACACTCAAAGTCTAAGAAAAGTTTTTACGTTCTTTTACCCTGATAACCAGATTAGGGAAGATTTAGCACACACAAGTAGAGCTGACGCACAGATGACTCTTATGATCAGCATCAAGGGTATTCAGTTATATCAAAAATATTATGACATCTTCTCGCAGAAAATCAACGAGTTGAGAGAGTTAACACCCATAGCAGAAGATATTAGAGAAACCCAGTTCCTAAGATACACGAACATTACAACCACAGAAAGAGAAGCAGTGCTAAAGATGACAAAACAGGCGGAATTCGCAAAGACAACATGGTCTGATCAACAGGCGGAAACGATAATTCGAAAAGCAGACACTCTGGTGCATGGAGAACGAGCTGTGCTAAAAATAACGCAAGCTGAGGGGGGCGTGTAGCATCATCCAAAAATAAAACAGAAATAAGCTGCAAAACGTCGCAGAAGAACTAAGATCGAAAAAGAAGTGATTAAAAAATATTATGATTAAATCAAGTGTGATTATTTCAGTTTGATTTTGTATATTGCAACCAAGAAAATAACATGTGTCGAAAAAGAGATAATTGTATCTGTCAATAAAACGTTTTCAACAAATTGTCGCTTACATCATTTTTAGCCACCATATTGGCAGATGTTTAAATTTAAATTGACAGGTACTTCTCTTCAAATTACTATAAATATGATTAAAACTATTGTAAGCATTGATAAAGAATTTTACTTAGAATTCTATTTATTTCATCTTATTAATGGTTTGATTATTAATACGATGTCGAGCTAATCAAGCAGTGTTTAGTAGTGGTCTGGATCCATCACAGGGAATGATTCAAGGGTCTCTGTGCCAGATCACGAAAGTGCACTTAAGTTAGGTATAGGGGTTTTTCTCTCGATTAGCCGACTAGCATTTCCAACTACATGTATTAGATAATTAACTTTCAACAAATGGTTGGATAACCAAACCTTAGGGATTATATTAATATATTTTCAGATCCAAATTAAGTGACCTATAATCGACTGATAATGACCTTACATGTAGTAATTATAAATGTAAGTTAGGAAGTTGTTCGATATTTGTTTATTTAATAAAGCCAATATATTTCGGTAATGGCTACATGTAATATTGAATGAACAACTAGTGACAGTTTCCAGTTGCAAATAGATATAACACTTTCACACAATAGAGATTAAGTCGAGTTGTGTCATGCCTTGAGTAAGCACTGAGCTAATGTAAGGTACACATAAGCTATCTTGATTGAGCTGAGAAGTGGCACTCAAGCATTGGAAGGAAAGGTGAAATTGGATGTGGAGATCCGCTTTGGGCAGACGCCCCACTGAAAGATCAATGCAGAGGTTAATGCTTTGGTTCGTCACCTAAAAAGTGAATAGTTAATTGTGGTTACATAATGTAACAGAAGATGAATACATACCAGAAACCACGGATGTTCACCCGAGTAGAAGGATACTACCTCAAAGGGCATTTAGTAAATCCTTACCCGCAATAACACAGTCAATGTTACAAGGTAACCTTCCTTTAATACACACAAGCTTGATGGAATCGATATCCTTTTCGTATTTATCCCTTTTTGATCATAGATCATGACTTCAGCCGTTATGTGTTTCTCTGTTTCTATTTGACACATTTTCCAATTATTCGGTAGAATTTTTACGTCCTCCTTTAATTGAAATTGTATTATTTCTGTGTCTTGCTCCTCCTCGCAGGTTGTCACCACTTCTTCCTGCACTGATATGGTTTTGTTCGTATAATTGATAATGCATTTGTTATCCATTAAAAAATCGTTCCACAATATAACTTCATAGGGTAGTGAATTTTTCTCTGTATCAATGACAGTAAATGTTTGTGAAAACGTAGTGTTAGCAATCCTTATTGGTACCTCCATCAATTTACCTTTAATATCAATGTAATTTCCCGATGCATTTAGTAATCTGCTTTTTTCACTTTTCAATTTTCTGTTGTCAAATCCTATTTTCGCCGCACATTTGTCAGTAATGATTGATATTACTGCTCCCGTATCTATGGTTGCCTTGACCATCACCCCATTTATTACAACTGTAATTGTATTTGTCTTGATTAGGTCTGTTACAATTAGAACGGGTGCATGGTTTACTGGAGATGGCGCTCCCTCTAGTTTAAAGTCTCACTTTCTGTCTCTTCTGTTTGTTCAGATTCATCTTCATCATCTAATAGATCTTCCTCGTCAAAGTACGCCTCTTCTTCTTCAATAAAGTTTATCTGCCTTTTGCAATATTTTTTCGTATGGCCTTTTTTCCCACATGTCTGACATTTTAAGTCTTTCCTATTTATCCGTTTTACGGTTCCATCTTTTAACTTTATCTTTATGATTTCGTCTTTTGGTTTTCCATTTTCATCTTTTCTTATTTTGTTAATTCCACTTACCATTGCCAGTATTACTTTCGTTATCAACGATTTTTCATTGATTTGGGCATTATTTTCCATCGTGACCTGTATCCCCAAACCTTTCCTTATCATTCTTTCTAACGAATCATCAGCATCGCATTTAATTTTGAACTGTTGTCGAATCGGTTCTGGTAATCCTTTACATATATGAGAAAACAGGTCATATTTGGAATATGTGCTCTCTCTGGAACTCAATTTCAATAGCCTCTCCACTTGCGACATATAATTACGCAAATCTTCTCTTTTATTCATTTTCAAGCTATTTAATAACATCCAATACTGACTTTTGAAACTTTTGTCATCGTAATACCGCTGATACTCTCCTATTAGTTTTTTGTAATCTGTTTTAGTTTCCAGATCCAATACCAAATAATGCTGGTATGCCACTCCTCCCAAATATAGAGGAAATCTTGCTGCTGCTTGCTTCTGTATCACTTTCCTTTCTTTCATACTCATTTCAAACATTTGAATCCATTCTTTAAATTTCGGCAGTATTGCTTTGCATGCTGGCATATCAATGTCTTCCTCCTCTGACAATATCATCTCTTCATATATGGGTATTATTTTGGTTGTGTTTTTGCATTTTTCCTTAACCTGCTTTGTTATATTCACAACTAATTTTTCTACAAATTCGTCTTCCATTTGACAGTCTTTGTACATTTTTCCTTGCAACTCCTTTATTAGTATGCTTCCAATTAATTTTTCCGGTTCCTGTATTACTGTATTTTTTATTACTTTAACACTCCCTTTTTCTTCTTCCATTGTCTCTTCATTTGTCAATGATGTTAGTCAAATCTTATCTTTCAAATCATCTATTTCAAGTTGTTTCAAGATGTTATCTTCTCTTAAGTTAACATTTTCCTCATGCATTTGAGTCATCATTCGTTGCAAGTTCTCACTTTGCATTTTTATCTCTTTATTTGCTTCTACCAATTTTTCAATATGTTTTTGGAAAACATTTCTTTGTTCTGTTAACCTTAGACTAGTGTCTTGTGTGATTTCTTCAATGCGTTTATCTTTTT
The DNA here is from genome assembly GCA_900660155.1 of Hofstenia miamia. NCBI lineage: Eukaryota > Metazoa > Xenacoelomorpha > Acoela > Hofsteniidae > Hofstenia > Hofstenia miamia. The sequence goes on from CABFPE010000091.1 coordinate 162,639, forward strand.
CAGCATTTGCCAACTCTATTTCAAACATTCTTTGAGTTAAGTTTTCTATTTGTAACATCAACTCTTGACTTTCATTATTGTTGTTCTCTATTATCTTCGTCAATTCAGTTATCGAAAATTCTGCACTTTCTGTTGGGGAATTCTGACTTTTGGGGAATGTATTGACATTTGCTGGGGTTATTTGATTTTGGGGGTGTTCTCTGTGTTTTGGGTTTAGTCCTCTGCTTCTTCCATGAATTTACCATTTCCATTATTACTGGGGGCAATTGTCTAATGATCTCCTTTACCAGTTTTGTTGTACTTAGGGTTACTGTTGCTTGTCATCTCTTCACTTGTATTACTTACTTTTGACTGAACAAGAAGAAACGACTATCTTGACTCACTCATCAGTAATACTTCTTGTTCGTAACATTTCATACTATTTAATTAACTATTTACACCAATTGTATTTCCACTGTACAGTTCTCTCCTTCATGCACACTCTTTAAGCGCTTGTCATGGTCACCATGTAGAATCATGCCAATCATAATAATAACTGACTGAAGTTCATTGATAGGGAAGTTAACATGTAAAGCATAATAGTTGCAATCATAATAACAGGCAAGCAATGACAATTAGGAAAGCTATAATGGTTAAAACTCCAACACCTATTCATAACCTAAGAGCACAAAAGGTAACTACAGCTGTCGCCCTCCCTGCTGTGGAATAGCTATTAGGAGGCTGCTCCAGCATACCTTTAACTGGATGTGGGAACCACTATACAATTACCCCAGCACTTAAACATTTAGCTTTCCATTAGAATGTAAAATATCCTGACAAGAGAAAAGTAAATCCAATGTAAATTCATTCATCAATAATTACATCATTTCAAGCATATTTATAGCACTTGGTAATAAACAACTAAACACTCAACTAGTACCTGTTAATCGCTTCTTGTTTACAGTTTTCCCTTGTTTTATATTTCTGCTAATGATTACGCAATGTCAGTGTTAATTTGACTATGCTGTTTGGCCATCTATCATTTTGTCAAATACTGTTGAGCATAATTTAAATCTAATTGCACAAAACGTTTTACAAAATGAAATAATCAATCCTATCATGTGTTTACATTTTAATCATTATAATCATTATAAATATTTAGTCTTTGTTTCATTCATCCTTTCTCTCTTCTTGACCACACATGATAGTTTTGATGGATTATGTCACATTAATAAGAAAACATATATTGCTTATATAAATGTTAAATTTAGGATAACCTAAAGTTATTTCTTGTATAGTTCTTCCTAATTATTAGGCTTTGAGGCTAAGGCAATTTTGGCCTAATTTATTAGGATTTAAAAATGTTAACTAATTACTATACTGGCTACCTTCCTGCAAAATTTCAAGTTGCTATCTTTAATGGATAAGGAGCTAAGTGTCCTTAAGTTAAGGAATTTGACTGAGTTTGTAAAATTTTTAGTTTTTTGCCTCTGGATGGCATAATTTATATTGCATCTACAACTAACCTTTTCTGAGGCCTTCCTTTAGGCTTAGGCTTAAAGATAGAATGTTCCATTTCAAGCTGGTGTTCTAGAAATCCCTTGTAGTTTCTAAAAATGGCTTGTCCTAATTATCTGCTATTGTCAGTTTTTTTTCAAAAAATTTAAGGCTCTAAGGCTCAGGCAATTTTAACCCAATGTATTTACTTTTCATCTTGTAGTCATATCTTCAAATTTGCAACACTCATTCAAAATTTTGCTTTTCCATCTGTTGTAGTTTTTGATTTAGAGGAATTTTGATTAAAAATTTAGAACAAAATCTTTATTTTGGTAAAAATTGAAAATTTGACTATCTCTCAAAGGCCAAAAAATGATCCAATAGGCTTCTGTGTTTATATATGATCCTAATTTGAGAAAATATATCTCCATACCTAATAATTTATGGAAAATCATAATTTTGAAATTTTTTATATTAGGCTTTGAGGCTGAGTCCATTTTTGCCTAAATTAATAGGCTTTTATATATTTGAAGTAAGAACTATACTGGCTATCTCCATGCAAAATTTCCATCTTTTATCTTTAATGGACAATGAGCTATGTGGCCTTAAATTAAGGAAATTGTCTGATTTTGCAACATTTTTACAGTTTTTTCCCTCTAGATGGCGTAATTTATAGGGTATCTGCACCCAACCTTAGCAACTATAAGTACATTATGTACTTGTCCTATACCTAAAATAAAATTGAAATTATGTTAGTAAGTTTAGGTGCATTGTGGGAAAATTGCAAAAAAACAGACCTTTTTTGAGGCCTTCCTTTAGGCTTAGTGTAATATCCTCTACCAGGCATTATCACTGTTTATCTACTGTTACAGTATAATGTTAGTTGTGTTATTGTTGGTAAGGATTTACTTGTTACATACTGCTTGACTTGTTGCTTCCATTAACTTATGTAACCTGGAATTAACCATTCACTATTTAGGTGATGAAGCCATGTTTCACCATTCCATCTGTTGGTTGAGTGCCACTTCTCAGCTCAATCGATATAGCTTATGTGTACCCTACTTTAGCTCAGTGTGCACTCAAGGCATGGCACAACTCGACTTAAACTCTATTTTGTGAAAGTGTTCTATCTATTCACAACCTGACTTGTTACTAGTTGTTCATTAAATGTTACATGTAGCCATTACCAAAAATATATTGGCTTATTAAATATATCTTGTTTGAACAACTTCCTAACTAACATTTATAATTTAGTACATGTACAGTCACTTTATCTGTCATTTATGGGTCATCAATTTAGATCTAAAATAGTATTAATATATTTCCTAGGTTTTGTTCATCCAACCTTTTGTTGATGATTAATTATTTTAATACATGTAGTAATGAAATGCTAGTCAGCTAATCAAGAGAAAACCCTATACCTAACTTATGTGCACTTCCGTGATCTGGCACAGAGACCCTAGAATCATTCCCTGTGATGTATCCAGACCACTACTAAACACTGCTCGATTAGCTCAACATCATATTAAATATTCAAACTGTTAATGAAGAACAAAATAAGAATTCTAAGTAAAATTCTTTATCAAATTCTTACAATGAGTTTCAATCTATTTATAGTAATTCCAAAAGAAGTACCTGCTGATTCAAATTTAAACTTCTGCCAAGATGGCTGCTGAAAATAATGAAAGCATCATTTAGTCAAAAGTATTTTTATCAACAGATACAAATCTCTTTTTTTTGACACACGTTGTTTCTTAGTTGCATAATACAAATAAATCTTAAATAATTCTAATTGATCTGTTTACAATAATTTTAATCATCTTTTCTTCAATCTTAATCCCTTCTGCTCAACGTTTTCAGCTTATTTGAGATTTATGTGGATGATGCTACATGCCCTCCTCAGCTTGCATTATTTTTAGCACAGCTTGCTCACCATGCACTAAAGCATCCGCCTTCTGAATTATTGATACAGCCTGTTGATTGGCCCACGTGGTTTTTTCGAATTTGGTTTGTTTGGTCATCTTAAGGACCGCCTCTCTTTCCATTGTTAGTGTATTAGCATATTTCAGGAATCATGTTTCTTGAATATCCTCTGCTAGCAGCGTGATTTCTCGTAGTTCATTGATCTTTTGTGAGAATATTTCGTAATATTTGTGGTACAGTTGTATTCCTTTAATTCCTATCATCAATGTCATTTGTGCATTGGCTCTGCTCATATGGGCTGGATCTTCCCTAATCTGATTGTCGGGGTAAAAGAACATAAATACTTTTCGTAGACTCTGGGTATTTGCCACATCTTTGTAAAAGAAACTGATGTTGTCTCTCACTTCTTTTTCAGTTATATTGTTACGATCATTCTTGTTGATCCGCATCATTGTGACAATTTCTACTCTTTTTGTGACATCATATTAGTGGTAATTTCTTTCCCAGATGTCTGTCCATACAATATCATTTACTCTGGAGAATAGCCTTATTGCTCTTGGATTCTGTTCTTCTATTTCTTTTCTGAGATCCTGCAGCTGTATGTTTATGGGTCTCCCTTGTGTGTAGAGTTGATCTAACTTTATTGTGCCTTCAATGTAGACCCTCTCTCTATTGTCATTTCTTAGCATTATCTCCTTCAATCTTTTGTAGTCATCTTGTTCTACCATAGCTTTTGCTTTTCTTTCTGTGTTCACATATGACTTATATTCGTGTAGGAACATTTTTGCCACTTTAACCTCTTTTGGTAATCTCCATTGTGGGAGAACCATTGGTATCGCAATAGTTTCCGGCAGTGTGCAGATTAGAATTTTTGTTTCTATTTGCCTCTTGATGTGTGGGTATGGGCCTTCCGTAGTTGGTGCCATTGCTAGGCCTATCATGGCGGGGTAGTTCATTTTAGCTTCTGTGATAGTGTTCCAAAATGCTTGTGTTAATCCCCTCCAGCTTAATTTTAGTCATATTTCCTCTTTGATGTCTATTCTTGCTGTTATACATTCAACATCTACAGCTAGTTGATTGTATGGTTTCAGTAGTTCTTCCAATTCTGTTTGTGTAAACGCTTCCATAAACATGAGCTTCATTGTTGCCACCATTTGTTGTTCTCTGATGTTTTGGAAGTTTCTTTCTTTGATATCTCTAGCTTCCCTGGTGAGTTTGATCTCAGCTAGGAACCGCTCATCATTGGTATCTATCCATTCTATTGTTCTTGCTGGGCTGATTTCTCCCCATTTCTCTATATTTATTCTGTCAATTGTCTGCTGCATTTTAGGAGATAATAATAATCTCGAGGATGTTAACAATTGTTCTTCTTCTATCATCTCTGCTTGGGATTTTGTAACCATTTCACAGACCTCCACTGGTTCCATTATGCCCCCTCGTTTCATCATTTCCGTGCTTTGTATGATTTTTGTGAATGTGCACTGTGGGCTGTCTCATTCATATCTTTCCATTTCGCGGTCGAGGATCTTCTGCACATCTTTCTGCGCTAATGTTTTTCTAATCTTGTCTGTGCTTGCCAGTTTTCGTTTGATAATTTTTCTTGTTGTCAGCCATGGTTGATGTTCCAGTTGTTTTATTCGTGTTTTGGATGTTGCTCCCCACACATATTTTTTCATTGGTTTATTGAATATCGTAATTTCACTGGGGCATATCCCCATCTTGTTAGCAATGATTATCACTGATATTTTTCCCATCAGATTTTCATTCATTATCATTCAACTAAGTATCTTCTCCATTGTCTGTACTGGCTTTTCTGATCTATTTGGTGACTCCAGCTTTCCTGTGTGACCTTTTAGTAGCCAATTTTTTGTTTGCATATTTATCGGAGCTATTGCTATCTCATACTTTTTCGTTTTGGCTAACAGTTCTGCCTCTTTGGTTGTAAAAATTCCACGCTGTTGTTCTGTATTGTACCTCTGGTGCATTCTTCTCTTCCAATAATAACTGTTTGAAATCTTTTTTCATGTTAAGCTCATAGGCTTTGTTCGCCTCTGTTAATGCCATCTCCACTGACTTGTGAAATTTTTGTGATGGTGCTTTGATTTTTATTTCTGGCCAACCTTCCTCTACTTTTTGTTGTAGTTCATGTTTCTCCATATTGTCTGGATTTGTTGGAGATGCTATTGTCATTGTGTCAGACTGCACTTTATGAACAGTGTGTTGGCCTTTTCTATTTCATCTGTATCTGACGTTAATTCTATTGTTTTTGTTTGTCTGTAGAGGTCAATTATGATGCATGGATCTACCATAATTCTGTAGATTTGTGCCCACTAATCTATCTGTAGATCAAATCGTATTAACTCTGGTATTGTCATAGTTCTTGGTGTTCTTTCCTATGGGAAGATATTTTCAGCTGACATGCATGCTTCTCATTAGTGCTCAGGGATGTCTTCATTTGTTGATATTGTGATTATTACTACTCTGACGTTTTGTACTCTCTCCATTCTCAATGTTTCTTCTATTTTCTACTCCATGTTTTGTATATTCTTTTTGTTTCAGTACATGTATAATCGTAATATTTTCTTCGTCAATGTTTATTTCCGGTATTTCAGCTATTTTGTCTTTATATCCCACTATGGCTTGAGTTGTGTCCAGTGTAAACTCATCATTGAATATGATGTGCACTGTGCTTCTCATGTATGGTCTTTCTAATGTTTCATTCATCTCTTGAGGGTAGCTTATAATCACATTCACTTTTGGTCTATTATTTGCATCGAGCACTATCAGTAAATTCTTCCCTTCAGTTCTCATGACTTTCCATATGTGGGTTTTTGTTTCTGGGGATAATTTTGCAAAGTCATTGTAATGCATCTTTGATGTTCCCATAAAGTAAGGATGTAGGGTTTCTCCATCAATTTTAGACATCCACTTTTCTCTTTCTTTTGATCTAACAGTTCTTTCCGAAGTATTTTCTGAGGAGGCGTGTAGCTGAGTCATCCTTAATGGTAATTTGCTGGTGCTAGGTTCACAGTCTGAAGGCTGTGAATCTGTGCTAATAGTTTCTACTGATTTGCCCTTGAATCGGCTCACAGTTACTCCTATCGGCACTTGACCAGTTGTGGTTCCAATTGGGATAATGTCAGCCTTGAATTGCTTCCATATCTCCATGGTTCTTCTACCACTTACACCTTCCCCTGCAACTCCTTGTGTCTCACTGCCCTTGAATTGGCGTTCTGGACTTTGAAAGGGAAAGTTGTGCTGCACACCAGTTTTCTGCGTGCCCTTGAATCAGTGGTGCAGATCCCTGGTGGGAGAGACTTCTTGTCCGTTGGTCTCCCTGCCCTTGAATCAGCCTTGGGGACTACTAGGACGCCTTCTCACTCTACGTCATCTGTTCATTGGTTCTTTGTTCTCATCCCTTCTGCCCTTGAGTCGACATCTGGTTTGAGAACTTCTTCCAACTCTCCTTCTCCTGTTCATGGTTGAGAGCTCCTCCAGTTGTTGATTTCTGTGCACTCTGTTCTTCATCAGGGGGTGAATCATTTTCCTCTAGTTTCCTAAATGCAGTTAGTAAATTTATATCCCATATTTCAGGGTCATATATAGGTTTATTTCTTGCTGTCCTCTGGGGCAGCACTCTTTGGCTTGAATCATCATCTCTGATGTCCGCTGTATATTCTCTTCAGGTTTTGAAACTGTAATAGTCTATTATTGTCTACCATATATTCATTGTTCAGTAGTGTTTGTGTTATTGTGTGGGGGCTGGACCATACCATTTTCAACTTCTGGACTTGGTTTGTGTCTGTGAGTTTAATTGGTGTGAATGCGTATACTTTATCTCCTACTTTGTGTGCATGACCATAGATTTTTTTATTGTAATTCCATTGATGTCTCACTGCTGATTTTTTATATTGTGACACATCCTTTTGTGAATCCCCGTAATTTGGTCTTTCAGTTGTTGTACGTATGCATACATCTGCTTCCTCTTATTGTTGTTGTTGCTACTCTGATTAGCTTGATTAGTGTTCAATTGAGTCGCTCCACTGCTCCATTGGCCTGACGATGATATGTGGTTGTTCATTTGCTTGCAATTTCCAGGAGCTTCACCATTTCTTGGAAAAGTCCACTCTCAAATTGGAGCCCCTTATCTGTTATAATCATTTCCATTGGTCCTAGTCGCAGTATCCATTCTTTTAAGACTATTTCTGCTGTGGTTTCTGCTGTGGTATTCCACATTGGGACAATCCTTACATACTTAGTAAAATTATCTAGCATTACTAGTAAATATTGATAACCTTCTGCGTCCTTCAATAGCATTTCCAGGTCTATGTGGACTATTTCATTAGGTTGAGTCGCAATAATTTTCTCTAATGGCGCTCTTTGTGTTGGAAAGTGTTGTTTATTATTGATGAGGCATGTCGTGCACTTATTAATGATGTCTTGACTACTTTCCTCACGGCTGTCGTTATGAATCTTGCATTGAACGTCTTCTCCATCTGTGTAATTCCCAAATGACCTTTCTCATGTATTTTTCGTATTAGTTCTCTCTTTATATAGTCAGGAATCGCAATCCAGTTATTACCAGCTTCGACGTATAATAGCCCATTCCTGTTGATTTTCCATTTATAGCATTTGTAGTTTCCTGCTGTTATTTTGGATAGTGTTGTCCGAGGTTCCCTGATCTTTTTTATGATTTCACTGAGGATTATGTAATCTCTTTGTCTGTCTATTATTTCTTGTTCAGATATCTCTTCCCTCATCAGTATTGGTAGTACTGCTTGACCTTTTTTGTCCACATTTATCTCTGGCAGTCCTTTGTACTTGGTGTGTGGTAGGAACTGGAATTGCTTCTTCTCTCCATCTGTTTTCGCTGCATCTCTCTGGTATTTGGGCAATGATGTCCAGAAATCCGCGTTGTTATGCAATGTGAGCATCTCTACCTTAGTAGAGCCGTAGTTTTCTTTGCTTGCCCTCAGTTTGTGGCTAAAAAACTGGATGGGTACCTTTTTTCCATTCTTTATTTGTCCAAGTGTTGCTCTGATTGCCACCTTGCTTGCGTCGCAATCTAATATGAATTTTTTTGTAATCTGGTGTGTTGAGGGAGGGTAATTTCGCCAGTTTTTCTTTGATATTGTCCAGTTCCTCCTGCTCCTACCAAGTCCATATGAATGGCACTGATTTCGTCATCTTCGCTGGCTTACCAGCTATATTTGGAATAAAACTTCCATAATAGTTGAAGAATCCCATAATTCTCTGTATGTCTTTCTTATTGTTCGGTTTTTCTATCTTTTGGATCATTTCTTTAGTGTTGTCCTTCATGCATATTCTGCCCTTTTCTGTCTTTCTTCTGAGGAACACTATTTTCTCTTTGAGAATGTCACACTTATTTCCATTAATACGAAGTGCCGCATTTTTTAGGATTGTTAACATTCTTTCCAATTTTTTCAGATGTTCTTGGACTGTGTCGCTTGTGACTATGATGTCATCTATATAGGCGTCAACCCCTTCCTCCATTCTGTGTGTCTTATTTTTTAGTACCTTTGTTATGTATCTCTTAAAGGTTGCTGGTGCATTACAGAGTCCATATATATCAATTCATATATCCCATATGGAGTTATAAATGCTGTCTTCTCAATGTCGTCCTCTTCCATCTTTACTTGCCAGTAGGCCTTGCATAAATCCAGTTTTGTAAAGTATTTGTGTTTACTGGTTTTGTAGAGCATATCCTCTATCTGCGGTAAGAGGTATGAGTCCTTTTTCATCACTTCATTCAACTTGTGAAAATCAATGCATAAGTGATACTTGTTTCCCTGTTTTATGAACACAGTTGGTGCTGTGTATGGGCTCTCACTTATCCAAATAATTTTGTTGTTGATTAATTCTTCCAGTATGCGATTGTATTCATCTTTCAGCTGCTCAGGCACCCTTCTAACTGGTAGCTTGATCAGTTTGTCTGTTGTTGTGACAATTTTATGCTTTTTGCGTACTGCCTGTCCTACGCTTATTTCACTGTAGTTGAATATACGTTTGTGTTTTTCTAACAGTGTCCTTAGTTGCATGATCTCCCATTCTTCAAGATGTTGGTAGTCTTCGTCATTTATTTCAGGTGTTCTGTATGTATCTTCTTCTTCTGCTTTCATTCCAATGACCTTGAGTCGGCTTTTGGGAGTACTCACAACTTCAATGGTGTTTGTCCACTCGCCCTTGAGTCGGCCATGTGGACTACTATCCGCTTTCCTTTACAAGTCCTTGAATTGACCATACATTTATTTGTTTTGGGCACTCTGGTTTCTTATGTCCCTTCTGTTCACAATTATAACATTTAACGTCCTTCTCTTTTACTTTCCTCGTTTTACCATCTTTTCCTTTCACCTTTATTACCTTATCTTGCTTCGCCTCTGTGTAAGCTTTGTTGGGAGTACGTGGTTTGAGATTGTTTCTCCAGGATGGTCCCTCTCTGTGCCATGCGGCTCTCTTGTATATTTGGACATTGTTTTCGATGGTTGCTTGTATGTCAACTGCTTTCCTAATCATTCTCTCCAGCTTATCGTCGACGTCACATTTGATTTCAAACTGTGTTCTGATGCCTTCAGGCATCCCCTTGCAGATGTGCAAGAACAAATCGTATTTTGAGTACCTGCTTTCTCTCGAACTGAGCATTAAGAGTTGTTCAACTTGTTGCATATAATTTCGAATGTTGTCAGTTTTCTTCATTTTCATTGCATTCTTGTAATAGTTCATAAATTCTCCAATTAGTAGTTGATAATTTCTTTTTGTTTCTGCATCTAGAAGCAGGTAGTGCTGAAAAGCTGCCTCTGTTAGGTATAATGGGAGTCTTCCTGCTGCTGCCTGTTGGCTTACTTTTTGTTCCGCCATTGTTAGTTCAAACATTTGTAACCATTCAGCAAATGTGGGGTTGTAACCATCTACCCTTCCATTGAATTTGGGTAGTGTCGCTTTACAGGGTATTGTGTTGCTGGCAGTTGATTGCAGTAATATTGAGTCCTTGTATTTGGGTTTTCTGTGGTTTCATATAGCATCCTCCTTGTGCAGTTGAGTGGTCACTGCTTTTTTGATTTCATTTATGATTTTCTGTTTCTCGAAATCTGAGTCTTCATCTGATTCCTCATATGTCACCTCTTTTTGGGTTGGTATCTGCGGTGCTTGCAATTTGCTTTCCTTCCTGGAATGAAATTCTATTTCATGGGTTCGCATGCTGCTCCTGTTTTCCTCTTCCATTAGTTGTAGTAATCTCAATTTGTCTTTCAACTGTTCCAATTCTCCCGCCTGTAGGTCGTTATCCTCAATTAATTGTCTGTTTGTTCTCTCCAGCTCTTGATTTTTTTCTTGCCATTGCTGGTTTTGCTCTAGAAACCTTTTATTGGACTCTGATAGTTGGTGGGTAAGGGTTTTAATTTCGTTTTGGAATAGTTGGCTTTGTTCCTCTAGCCGCATTTCCATATTCACTCTGATCTCACTCAGTATTGTTTCATTTTGTCATTACATCTCTTTCACTTTTTCAGTCAATTGTTCTACTTGTTGTCTTAGAAGATCTTCATTTTCTTGGCTCTTCCTTAACATAATCATTATATCCAATGGGTTTGGGTCTGGGGGTTCGTTTCTGGGGATGAACTAAGGGACTGTAATTCCGTGTCCATTGCTGAGTTCTCGCCAAAATATGGTGATGATCATATCGTTCTGGGAGTCACTGCCTTGACTGCAGTTTTCTTCACGCTTCCTTTTTTTCCTTTTGTCATATTTTCTTCTGGTTCATAGTGGCTTTCCCATGTCTAGGTCGCGATTCCAGGATCCCAGTGAAGTGCTTTTGTTCGGTTTGGGGTATTTCTCTCTCTTACTGATTGTTAGTTCATGTAACCATTTGCTGCTTTTGTACTTTCACTTATAGCTTTTGTTGTCGTTTTCCAGGTAGTTTAACTGAATGTTTCTTCTTTTAGAATTGCTGTTCTTGGCTGTCACTGTCGCCATGTAACATCCTCTACCAGGCATTATCACTGTTTATCCACTGTTACTATATAACATTAGCTGTGTGATTGTGGGTAGGGATTTNTGGCTTTGTTCCTCTAGCCGCATTTCCATATTCACTCTGATCTCACTCAGTATTGTTTCATTTTGTCATTACATCTCTTTCACTTTTTCAGTCAATTGTTCTACTTGTTGTCTTAGAAGATCTTCATTTTCTTGGCTCTTCCTTAACATAATCATTATATCCAATGGGTTTGGGTCTGGGGGTTCGTTTCTGGGGATGAACTAAGGGACTGTAATTCCGTGTCCATTGCTGAGTTCTCGCCAAAATATGGTGATGATCATATCGTTCTGGGAGTCACTGCCTTGACTGCAGTTTTCTTCACGCTTCCTTTTTTTCCTTTTGTCATATTTTCTTCTGGTTCATAGTGGCTTTCCCATGTCTAGGTCGCGATTCCAGGATCCCAGTGAAGTGCTTTTGTTCGGTTTGGGGTATTTCTCTCTCTTACTGATTGTTAGTTCATGTAACCATTTGCTGCTTTTGTACTTTCACTTATAGCTTTTGTTGTCGTTTTCCAGGTAGTTTAACTGAATGTTTCTTCTTTTAGAATTGCTGTTCTTGGCTGTAATGGTCGCCATGTAACATCCTCTACCAGGCATTATCACTGTTTATCCACTGTTACTATATAACATTAGCTGTCTTATTGCGGGTAAGGATTTACTTGTTATTACTGCTTGACTGGTTTCTTCTGTTAACTTATGTAACCTAGAATTAACTGTTCACTATTTAGGTGACAAAGCCATGTGGTAATCTCTGTAATGATCTTCTGATGGGCATCTGCCTGAAGAGGATCTCCACATCCAGTTTCACCATTCCATCCAATGATTGAGTGCCACTTCTCAGCTCAATCGATATAGCTTATGTGTACCCTACGTTAGCTCAGTGCTTACTCAAGACACTACACAATTCGACTTAAACTCTATTTTGTGAAAGTGTTATATCTATTTGCAACCTGACTTGTTACTAGTTGTTCTTTAATTATTACATGTAGCCATTACCAAAAATCTATTGGCTTTAAATATATTTAGTTTGAACAACTTCCTAACCTACATTTATACTTTACTACATGTACGGTCACTTTATGGGTCAATTATAGGTCATTAATTTGGATCTAAAATAGTATCAATATAATTCCTAGGTTTTGGTCATCCAACCGTTTGCTGGCAATTAATTATTTAATACATGTAGAAATGAAATGCTAGTCGGCTAATCGAGAGAAAACCCCTATACCTAACCTATGTGCACTTTCATGATCTGGCACAGAGACCCTAGAATCATTCCCTGTGATGTATCCAGACCACTACTAAACACCACTTGATTAGCTCGACATCGTACTAAATAATTAAACCGTTAATATGAAACAAAATAAGAATTCTGAATAAAATTCTTTATCAAACTCTTACAATGGTTTTCAATCTATTTATAGTAATTCCAAAAGAAGTACCTGTCGATTCAAATTTAAACTTTCTGCCAAGATGGCGGCTGAAAATAATGAAAGCGTCGTTTAGACAAAAAGTATTTTTATCAACAGACACAAATATCTCTTTTTTGACACATATTGTTTCTTAGTTGCATATTACAAATAAATCTTAAATAATTCTAATTGATTTGATTACAATATTTTTTAATCATTTTTTTTTTGACTTTAATCCCCTCTGCTCAACATTTTGCAGCTTATTTGAGATTTTATTTGGATGATGCTACACGCCCTCCTCAGCTTGCGTTATTTTCAGCACAGCTCATTCTCTGTGTACTAAGGCATCTACCTTTAGAATTATCAACTAGGCCTGTTGATCAGCCCACAAGGTTTTCTCAAATTCGGTTTGTTTGGTCATCTTAAGGACCGCTTCTCTTTCCATTGTCACTGTATTAGCATATTTTAGGAATCGTGTCTCCTGAATATTTTCTGCTATCAGCATAATCTCTCATAATTCATTTATTTTCTGCAAAAATATGTTGTAATACTTATGGTACAGCTGTATTCCCTTGATGCCTATCATTAATGTCATTTGTGCATCAGCCCTGCTCATGTGGGCTAGATTCTCTCTTATCTGATTGTTGGGATAGAAAAACATGAATACTTTTCTTAGACTCTGGGTATTTGCCACATCCTTGTAAAAGAAACTGATGTTATCTCTTACCTCTTCTTCTGTTATGTTGTTAGGATCATTCTTGTTGATTTGCATCATTGTGACAATTTCTACTCTCTTTGTGACATCATAATATCAGTATTTTCTTTCCCAGATATCCGTCCAAACAATATCTTTTACTCTGGAAAAAAGCATTATGGCTCTTGGGTTATGTTCTTCTATCTCCTTTCTGAGATCTTGCAACTGTATGTTAATGGGTCTCCCTTGTGTATAGAGCTGATCAGGCGTTATTATGCCTTCAATGTAGACCCTCTCTCTGTTATCATTTCTCAGCATTATTTCTTTTGATCTTTTGTAGTCGTCTTGTTCTACGATAGCTTTTGCTTTTCTCTCTGTATTGACATATGATTTGTACTCATGAAGAAATGTTTTCACTACTTTCACCTCTTTTGGTAGTCTCCATCATGGGAGGACCATTGGTATTGCGATAGTTTCCAGCAGTGTGCAGATTAGGATTTTCATTTCTATTTGTCTCTCTATATGTGGATATGGGCCTTCTGTTGTTGGTGCTGTGGCTAGGCCTATCATGGCGGGGTAATTCATTTTGGCTTCAATGATGGTGTTCCAAAATGCTTGCGTTAATCCCCTCTAGCTTAATTTTAGTCATATTTCTTCTTTGATGTCTATTCTTGCTGTAATACATTCAACATCTACAGCTAATTGGTTGTAGGGCTTTAGTAGCTCTTCTAACTCTGTTCATGTAAACGCCTCAGTGAACATAAGCTTCATTGTTGCCACCATTTGCTGTTCTCTGATATTTTGGAAGTTTCTCTCCTTGATATCCTTGGCTTCCCTTGTAACTTTAATTTCAACTAGGAACCATTTGTCATCAGTATCTATCCACTCTATTGTCCTTGCTGGGCTGATGTCTCCCCATTTCTTGATGTTTATCCTGTTGACTGTTTGCTGAGTTTTCAGAGATAATAGTAATCTTGATGATGTTAGCAATTGTTATTCCTCTATCATCTCTGCTTGTGTTTTCGTGACCATCTTGCAGACTTCAACTGGTTCTGTTATGCCCCCTCATTTCATCATTTCTGCACTTTGTATGATTTTTGTGAATGTGCACTGTGGGCTGTCTCTTTCATAGTGTTCCATTTTGCAGGCGAGGGTCTTCTGCACATCCTTCTGTGCTAATATTTTCCTAATCTCTGCTGTGCTCACTAATTTTCATTTGATAATTTTCTTGGTTGTTAGCCATGGTTGGTGCTCCAATTGTTTCATCCGTGTTTCAGATGTTGCACCCCACATGTATTTTTTCATTGGTGATTTTGCTAGGGCATATCCCTGTTTTGTTAGAAATGCTTATCACCAACATTTTTCCCATCAGGTTTTCATTCATTATCATTCAACTAAGTATCTTCTCTATTGTCTGTACTGGCTTTTCTACTCTGTTTGGTGACTCCAGCTTTCCTGTGTGATCTTTTAGTAGCCAATTTTTGTCTGTGTATTTATTGGGCTATCACTATCTTGTATTTCTTTGCCTTTGCTAATTTGTGCCAGGTATGTCACAAGACCAGGAGTTTCAGTTCCATTTCCTTGGTTGTAAAGATCGCCAGTATCCATGCCATTGTTCTATAATGTATCTCTGGTGCATTCTTTTCCTTGAATACTAACTGTTTGAAATCTTTCTTTGTATTAAGCTCGTAGGCTTTGTTCACTTCTGTTAATACCATTTCCACTGACTTATGAAATTTCTGTGACAGTGCTTCGATTTTTATCTCTGGCCAGCCTTCTTCTACTTTTTGTTGCAGTTTCATATTTCTCCATATCCTTTGGATTTGTTGGAAATGTTATTGTCTTTGTGTTAAGCTGCATTTTATGAATAATGTGTTGGCCTTTTCTATTCCATCTGTATCTGATGTTAGTTTGATTGTTTTTGTTTGTCTGTATAGATCAATCACAATGCATGGATCTACCATAATTCCATAAATTTGTGTCCAGTAGTCTATCTGCAGATCAAAGTGTATTAACTCTGGGATTGTTGTGGTTTTTGGTGTTCTGGTCCATGGGAAGATATTTTCAGCTGTCATGCATGTTTCTCTTAAATGCTCAGGGTGTCTTCAACTGTTGATATTGTGATAATCAGTATCCTGACGTTTTGTACTCTTGCCATTCTTGTTGTTTCATCTATTTTCTTTTCTAAATTTTTGGTATACTATATGCGGTTGTTCATTCACTTGGGATTTCCAGGAGCTTTGCCATTTCCTGAAAGAGTCCACTCTCAAATTGGGGCCCCTTATCTGGTATGATCATTTCCATTGGCCCTAGTCACAGTATCCATTCTTTTAAAACTAATTCTGCTGTGGTTTCTGCCATTGTATTCCCCAATGGGGCCATTCTTGCATACTTAGTAAAATTGTCTACCATCACTAGTAAATATTGGTAGCCTTCTGCATCCTTTGATAGCATCTCTAGATCTATGTGAACTATTTCATTCAGTTGAGTCACAATGATTTTTTCTAATGGCACTCTTTGTGTCTGAAAATGTTGTTTATTATTGAGGAGGCATGTTGTGCATTTATTAATGATATCCTTGATTACCTTCCTTACCACTGTTGTTATGAATCTTGCATTGAATGTTTTCTCTGTCTGTGTGATTCCCAAGTGACCTTTCTCATGTATTTTCCATATTAGTTCTCTTTTGAAGTAATCAGGGATCGCAATTTGATTATTGCCAGCTTTGACATATAGTAATCTGTTCCTATTAGTCTTCCATTTGTAATGTTCATAATAACCTGCTGTTATTTTGGATAGCATTGTCTGCAGCTCCCTGATCTTCTTTATGATTTCACCAAGGATTATGTCATCTCTTTGTTTGTCTATTATCTCCTGTTCAGATATCTCTTCTCTCATCAGTATCAGTAGTACTGCTTGGCCCTTTTTATCCACATTTATCTCTGGCAGTCCTTCATACTTGGTGTGTGGCAGGAATTGAAATTGTTTCTTCTCTTTCTCTTGTTTTTGCTGCGTCTGTTTGATATTCTGGCAATGATGTCTAGAAATCTGCGTTGCTGTGCAATGTGCCTTTCCTGTGTTTGATTGTAAATGTGAATTCATTTAGGTACTTGATCCACTGTGATACTATTCCAGACTTATCCCCAGAGAACTTCTTTAGCCAGGCCAATCTGCTGTTGTCCGTTCATACTCTAAATTCTCTGCCAATGAGGAAGTGTTGAAATTTCTTAATACTCTCAATCAATGCCAGCNGTCCACTCTCAAATTGGGGCCCCTTATCTGGTATGATCATTTCCATTGGCCCTAGTCACAGTATCCATTCTTTTAAAACTAATTCTGCTGTGGTTTCTGCCATTGTATTCCCCAATGGGGCCATTCTTGCATACTTAGTAAAATTGTCTACCATCACTAGTAAATATTGGTAGCCTTCTGCATCCTTTGATAGCATCTCTAGATCTATGTGAACTATTTCATTCAGTTGAGTCACAATGATTTTTTCTAATGGCACTCTTTGTGTCTGAAAATGTTGTTTATTATTGAGGAGGCATGTTGTGCATTTATTAATGATATCCTTGATTACCTTCCTTACCACTGTTGTTATGAATCTTGCATTGAATGTTTTCTCTGTCTGTGTGATTCCCAAGTGACCTTTCTCATGTATTTTCCATATTAGTTCTCTTTTGAAGTAATCAGGGATCGCAATTTGATTATTGCCAGCTTTGACATATAGTAATCTGTTCCTATTAGTCTTCCATTTGTAATGTTCATAATAACCTGCTGTTATTTTGGATAGCATTGTCTGCAGCTCCCTGATCTTCTTTATGATTTCACCAAGGATTATGTCATCTCTTTGTTTGTCTATTATCTCCTGTTCAGATATCTCTTCTCTCATCAGTATCAGTAGTACTGCTTGGCCCTTTTTATCCACATTTATCTCTGGCAGTCCTTCATACTTGGTGTGTGGCAGGAATTGAAATTGTTTCTTCTCTTTCTCTTGTTTTTGCTGCGTCTGTTTGATATTCTGGCAATGATGTCTAGAAATCTGCGTTGCTGTGCAATGTGCCTTTCCTGTGTTTGATTGTAAATGTGAATTCATTTAGGTACTTGATCCACTGTGATACTATTCCAGACTTATCCCCAGAGAACTTCTTTAGCCAGGCCAATCTGCTGTTGTCCGTTCATACTCTAAATTCTCTGCCAATGAGGAAGTGTTGAAATTTCTTAATACTCTCAATCAATGCCAGCATCTCCACCTTGGTGGAGCCATAGTTTTCTTTGCTTGCCCTCAGTTTGTTGCTAAAAAACTGAGTGGGTACCTCCTTTCTATTCTTTATCTGTCCCAACATTGCTCCAATTGCCACCTTACTCACGTCACAATCTAATATGAATTTTTTGTTGTAATCTGGTGTGTTGAGGGAGGGCAGTTTTGCTAGTTCTTCTTTGATGTTTTCTAATTCCTCCTGCTCCTGCCAAGTCCATACAAATGGCACTGACTTCCTCATTAGTTTGGTCATCTTCACCGTTTTACCAGCTATATTTGGAAAGAAAGTTCCATAATAGTTGAAGAATGCCATAATTCTCTGTATGTCTTTTTGTTATTTGGTTTTTCTATCTTTCAGATCATCTCCCTAGCATTGTCTTTCATGCATGTTCTCCCCTTCTGTATTGTTCTTCCAAGGAACACTATTTTCTCTTTGAGAATGTAGCACTTATTCCTGTTAATATGAAGTCCTGCATTTTCTAAGATTGTTAATGTTCTTTCCAATTTCTCCAAATGTTCTTGGACTGTGTTGCTTGTGACTATGATATCATCTATATAGGCATTGACTCCTTCCTCCATTCTGTGTGTCTTATTTTTTAATACCTTCATTATATACCTTTGAAAGGTTGCTGGTGCATTACAGAGTCCGAATGCCATATATATCCATTCGTATAGTCCATATGGGGTTGTAAATGCTGTCTTTCAATATTGCTCTCTTCCATCTTTACTTGCCAGTAGGCCTTACATAAATCCAATATTGTGAAGTACTTGTGTTTACTGGCTTTGTAGAGCATGTCCTCTATTCACAATAATGGGTATGAGTCCTTCTTTGTCACTTTGTTTAGTTTACGAAAATCAATGCATAAGCAATACTTGTTTCCCTGTTTTACAAACACAGTTGGTGCTGTGTATGGGCTCTCACTTGGCTGAATGATTTTGTTGTTGATCAATTCCTCCAGTATGCGATTGTATTTGTCTTTCAGCTGCTCAGGCACCCTTCTAACTGGTAGCTTGATCAGTTTGTCTGTTGTTGTGACAATTTTATGCTTTTCACCTATTGCCTGTCCTATGCTTATTTCTCTGTAGTTGAATATATGTTTGTGTTTTTCTAACAGTGTCCTTAGTTGTGTAATCTCCAGTTCTTCTAGATGTTGGTAGTCTTTGTCATTTATTTCAGGTGTTCTGTATGTATCTTCACCCCAATGCTGTTGAGTCAGCTTTTGGGAGTACTTGCGACTTCAATGGTGTTCGTCCACTTGCCCTTGAGTTGGCCATGTGGAGTACTATCAGCTTTCCTTTGCAAGTCCTTGCGTTGACCATGCAAATTACTCACTCCATTGTTGTCTCTGATTGCCTTCCAAATGAGTCTGATGTTGGTTTTGATGTATTTCCCATATATTCTTATTTGAGATTTTTTCAAATTGACATTCCAGTTTGTAGCATTGAGAATTGGTATTCTTCCCTTTCCGTGTTTTATCATGCAGACACTGGACGGCATTGATACTTGTTTAGTGTTGATGCCTTTGTTGTTGTACAGTATTATGTCAGCTGTTATAGTGTNCATCAGTAATTATAGATGTAGCTGCTCCAGTGTTGATTGTTGCTTTTGTCATTACTCCATTAATAGCTATCGTTATTGTATTCATCATGTCAAGGTTTGTCAGGATCATTATCAATGAATGGTTGTCATGAGTTGGCACTCAGCTTAGTTTTCCGACTCCTTGTTGGTTGGCAATGCTTCATTGATTTTGTCTTCTGTCTGCAATACATCCTCTTCATNGGTGGATGTCTTCTTGCAGTTGGAATGTAATTGTTTTCTGCTTCTCTTGTTCTTCTTTGATTTCTATCTCTTCTTCTTTTACCTTTATGGTTCCATTAGCATAATTAATAACACACCCATTTTTCATCAAAAAGTCATTGCCTAATATAACTTTGTATGGCAGTGAGTTCTTGTGTGTATCCACCACCACCAATGGTTGTTCAAATGTTGTATTCACAATCCTCATTTGTGCTGTTTTTATCATTCCTTTTGTATTGATATAATCCCCTGATGCGTTGATTAATCTCTTATTGCAACTATTCAAATCCTCACCTTTCAATCCCAACTTCATGGCACATTCATCAGTAATTATAGATGTAGCTGCTCCAGTGTTGATTGTTGCTTTTGTCATTACTCCATTAATAGCTATCGTTATTGTATTCATCATGTCAAGGTTTGTCAGGATCATTATCAATGAATGGTTGTCATGAGTTGGCACTCAGCTTAGTTTTCCGACTCCTTGTTGGTTGGCAATGCTTCATTGATTTTGTCTTCTGTCTGCAATACATCCTCTTCATCATAATAAGCTTCCTCATCCCCAATTACGTTTATTTGTTTTGGGCACTCTGGTTTCTTATGTCCCTTCTGTCCACAACCATAACATTTAACGTCCTTTTCTTTTACTTTCCTGGTTTTACCATCTTTTCCTTTCACATTTATTACCTTATCTTGCTTCACCTCTGTGTAAGCTTTGTTGGGAGTACNATGGCAGTGAGTTCTTGTGTGTATCCACCACCACCAATGGTTGTTCAAATGTTGTATTCACAATCCTCATTTGTGCTGTTTTTATCATTCCTTTTGTATTGATATAATCCCCTGATGCGTTGATTAATCTCTTATTGCAACTATTCAAATCCTCACCTTTCAATCCCAACTTCATGGCACATTCATCAGTAATTATAGATGTAGCTGCTCCAGTGTTGATTGTTGCTTTTGTCATTACTCCATTAATAGCTATCGTTATTGTATTCATCATGTCAAGGTTTGTCAGGATCATTATCAATGAATGGTTGTCATGAGTTGGCACTCAGCTTAGTTTTCCGACTCCTTGTTGGTTGGCAATGCTTCATTGATTTTGTCTTCTGTCTGCAATACATCCTCTTCATCATAATAAGCTTCCTCATCCCCAATTACGTTTATTTGTTTTGGGCACTCTGGTTTCTTATGTCCCTTCTGTCCACAACCATAACATTTAACGTCCTTTTCTTTTACTTTCCTGGTTTTACCATCTTTTCCTTTCACATTTATTACCTTATCTTGCTTCACCTCTGTGTAAGCTTTGTTGGGAGTACATGGTTTGAGATTGTTTCTCCAGGATGGTCCCTCTCTGTGCCATGCAGCTCTCTCGTATATATTTGGGCATTGTTTTCAATGGTTGCTTGTATGTCAACTGCTTTCCTAATCATTCTCTCCAGCTTATCATCAATGTCACATTTGATTTCAAACTGTGTTCTGATGACTTCAGGCATCCCTTGCAGGTGTGCAAGAATAAATCATATTTTGAGTACCTGCTTTCTCTTGAACTGAGCATTAACAGTTGTTCAACTTGTTGTATATAATTGTGAATGTCATTTAGTTTTCTTCATTTTCATCACATTTAGAATATTCTGATTTTGTTTTTTGAAGCTTTATTTCTGTTATTAGTTCAAAAATTCTCCAATTAGTAGTTGATAATTTCTTTTTGTTTCTGCATCAAGAAGCAGGTAGTGCTGAGAAGCTGCCCTGTTAGGTATAATGGGAGTCTCACTGCTGCTACCTGTTGGCTTACTTTCCGTTCCGCCATTGTTAGTTCAAACATTTGTAACCATTCAGCAAATGTGGGGTTGTAACCATCTACCCTTCTGTTGAATTTGGGTAGTGTTGCTTTACAGGGTATTGTGTCACTGGTGGTCAATTGTGGTAATATTGAGTCCTCATATGTGGGTTTTCTGTGGTTTCATATAGCGTCCTCCTTGTGCAGTTGAGTGGTCACTGCTTTTTTGATTTCATTTATGATTTTCTGTTTTTCAAAATCTGAGTCTTCATCTGATTCCTCATATGTCACCTCTTTTTGGGTTGGTATCTGCAGTGCTTGCAATTTCCTTTCCTTACTGGAATGAAATTCTATTTCATGGGTTTGCATGCTGCTCCTGTTTTCCCCTTCTATTAGTTGTAGTAATCTCAATTTGTCTTTCAACTGTTCCAATTCTCCTGCCTGTAGGTCGTTATCCTCAATTAGTTGTCTGTTTGTTCTCTCCAGCTCTTGATTTTTTTCTTGCCATTGCTGGTTTTGCTCTAGAAACTTTTATTGGACTCTGATAGTTGGTGGGTAAGGGTTTTAATTTTGTTTTGGAATAGTTGGCTTTGTTCCTCTAGCTGCATTTCCATATTCACTCTGATCTCACTCAGTATCATCTCATTTTGTCATTCCATCTCTTTGACTTTCTCAGTCAATTGTTCTACTTGTTGTCTTAGGAGTTCTTCATTTTCTTGGCTCTTCCTTAAAATAATCATTATATCCAATGGGCTTGTGTCTGGGGGTTTGTTTCTGGGGGTGAACTAAGGGACTGTAATTCCATGTCCATTGCTGAGTTCTCACCAAAATATGGCAATGATCATATCGTTCTGGGAGTTACTGCCTTGACTGCAGTTTTCTTCACGCTTCCTTTTTTTCCTTTTGTCATATTTTCTTCTGGTTCATAGTGGCTTTCCCATCTCTAGGTTGTGATTCCAGGATCCCAGTGAAGTGCTTTTGTTTGGTTTGGGGTATTTCTCTCTCTTACTGATTGTTAGTTCATGTAACCATCTGCTGCTTTTGTACTTTCACTTATAGCTTTTGTTGTCGTCTTGTGGGTAGTTTAACTGAATGTTTCTTCTTTTAGAATTGCTGTTCTTGGCTGTCACAGTTGCCATGTAACATCCTCTACCAGGCATTATCACTGTTTATCTACTGTTACTGTATAACATTAGCTGTGTTATTGTGGGTAAGGATTTACTTGTTATTACTGCTTAACTTATGTAACCTAGAATTAACTGTTCACTATTTAGGTGACAAAGCCATGTGGTAATCTCTGTAATGATCTTCTAATGGGCATCTGCTCAAAGCAGATCTCCACATCCAGTTTCACCATTCCATCCAATGGTTGAGTGCCACTTCTCAGCTCAATTGATATAGCTTATGTGTACCCTACTTTAGCTCAGTGCTTACTCAAGACACAACACAATTCAACTTAAACTCTATTTTGTGAAAGTGTTATATCTATTTGCAACCTGAATTGTTACTAGTTGTTCATTAAATATTACATGTAGCCATTACCAAAATATATTGGCTTATTTAAATATATTTTGTTCAAACAACTTCCTAACCTACATTTATAATTTACTACATGTATGGTCACTTTATTGGTCATTTATTGGTCATTAATTTGGATCTAAAATAGTATCAATATAATTCCTAGGTTTTGGTCATCCAACCATTTGCTGGCAATTAATTATTTAATACATGTAGAAATGAAATGCTAGTCGGCTAATTGAGAGAAAACCCCTATACTAACCTATGTGCACTTTCATGATTTGGCCACAGAGACCCTAGAATCATTCCCTGTGATGTATCCAGACCACTACTAAACACCACTTGATTAGCTCAACATCTTACTAAATAATTAAACCATTAATATGAAACAAAATAAGAATTCTGAAAAAATTCTTTATCAAACTCTTACAATGGTTTTCAATCTATTTATAGTAATTCCAAAAGAAGTACCTGTCGATTCAAATTTAAACTTTCTGCCAAGATGCTGGCTGAAAATAATGAAAGTGTTGTTTAGTCAAAAAGTATTTTTATCAACAGACACAAATATCTCTTTTTTGACACATATTGTTTCTTAGTTGCATATTACAAATAAATCTTAAATAATTCTAATTGATTTGATTACAATATTTTTTAATCATTTTTCTTTGATTTTAATCCCCTCTGCTCAACATTTTGCAGCTTATTTGAGATTTTAGTTGGATGATGCTACATTCACCTAATAGGTACTTGATGGATCTATCATACTGAGAGGATGGGCTTTTTATGTTGATAATTGGCCATTCAATTTCTAAATGTTTTTCTGTTTTGATGTTAGTCCAGACTTCCTGGATTTCTTTTAGAGTTGTTTCACTCTGAGAGAGGGCAAAGCTAGCATGCAGATTGGTAACAGATGTAAGTTTGGGCATATTGTGATTGATTGACTTAAGCATTTGGGCCTGTAGGTCAGCATTAATGATGAGCTTCTGGTCTATGGCTAACCTGGGCATTGGTATGTGTTTACACATAAGGATATCCATATATATATATGAGTTTGGTGACTGATATGTTTGTGTGATATATGTTCATGGGTTGATAGGCTTCCTTGTACAGGATCATGAAGTATCCCATTCTGAAATCAAACTAGGTGAATCCTTTCTATCTTGGCCAGGCAATATGCAATTTCTATGTACTCTATGATGTTTTGTTGTTGGACCTTGTAGACTTTGAAATAATAAACTACTAACAGGTTCTTAAAATCAATATTGACACATTCAAATTTTTTGATGTTCCTCCAGTTATTTAGCAATTGGCATAAGTGAATTATCATAAAATCTTCATTGAAGGAGGTGTGTACTGTGCTCCTCCAGTAATGGTGGCTCAACACTTCATGCATTTTGGAATCATAACAGATTATTGTGTTGACTTTTGGTAATCTTTCAGCATCCACAATGAATAGTATTATGTTGATGGAGCATGTGAATTTCTTAACATTGAATGTCCACTGTAACTTGTTTGTGGTCTCTTCAGAGATATTGTCCCTGATAAAATGTGTTGCCCTTTGAGTAGCTATAATGTAGGGGTGTAATATTTCATTGCTGACTTTGGACATCTTCTTCTTTTTTTCTTCTGTTTTTTTGGACCTTACAGTGGATGGAATACTGGATTACTCAAAAGATGAGGACTGGGAGCATTGGGGGCTTTTAGTCACTACAGGGCTATTGTACATTTTTCAAATCACTAAATGGCTGTTTATCTTTAATATTAGAAGAGTCTATGATAGGTCCCAGCTCCTCTCAATCATGTGGGGACAGTCTTCTCCACACATAGTGTTGAGAATGAGACACATGTGAGGTGGTCTGCTCTCCTTGTTGCTTGGCAAGTTGTTGTCCAGGCAAGGTCGGAATCAGCTTGGAACCCTCTTGGCATCCCATTTTTTAATCACTAACTCCCTCAGGCAGAGACAGTTTTCTCCCACACATTCCAGGAGTATCAGATTATTTGTTATGGTCCATCCTCCTTCTGATCCTTCTGTGGGAGTGTGGAGCTGGTGACTTGTTTTCTTTCCTCTTGGTTTTCATGATTTCTAAATAGATTTACAAGGTTAAGGTCCCAAACTTGGTTGGTCAAGATTTTGTCTATATCAAGCCCTACATTGGGGCATTAGAAAAGTAATGGTACTGTCACCAATGTCTATAGGATTATCTTCAAAAGTAATATTGTCAAAGTCTTCCTCACATTACTCAGTTAAATTATCATATTGTTCATATGTATCATTACTGTTATCTACTAAAGTAAACTCATTGTTTTTGTCTATGATAACATTTTCTATATCTTTAATGGCTAATTTGAGCCTCTGAAAATGCACAATTTTACCATTGTTAAAAATGTAAGTGTGGTGATCAAGGACCTTTTCAAAGGTAAAATGACCTTGTTAATTTGTTACAAGTTTCCTCACCTGGATTTGATCAGTTACTTGACAGGAGAAATATGCAAACACTTTATCCCCACTTTTGTGAGGTTGCCCATATAATTTTTTGTTGAAATTGTGCTTTTGGCATATCACCAATTGGTTAGTCTTATGATATACTATAAGGTGGACTTCCTGCATCTCATTGATCATTTGGGCTATGTATCTCTCTAGGCTTTTGTCTTGGCTTTTAGGATACATAATCAAAACAGGCATGCTAGCCTTTTGGCCAAACATGGCCTTAAGGGGCTAACTTTATTTGTAGAGTGGACAGTGGTATTATAAAAATATTCCACAATCTCTATGACACATTTCCAATGCTTTCCTGACACCTTGATCAGGTTAATTAAGGTTGAGTTGAGCCTCACCACCATGCCAATGGATTGATGGTGGTATGTAGTTGTGAACTCATGGATGTAGTTGTGAATTCATGCATCAGGGCTTTGATTAAATTGTTTTCAAATGGGGGCCACAGTCAGAAATAAGTCTTTCCATGGGGCCCAGCTTTAGCACCCATTCCTTTACAAACTTTTCACCAACTATCTTGGCAACTGTACTGCTCAGGAGAATTAGCCTGGCATATTTCATAAAATGGTTGACCATTACTAACAAGTATTCATGTCCATCATCATCCTTAAAAAAATTTTTTCCAGGTCCATATGGACAACTTCAATAGTTTGCTCTGCAGGTCTGCTTTTGAGTTCAGCCCATTGTTTGGGGAAGTAACCTGTTCCCTGCAGTAAGCATTTTTCACATTTATTGATGACATTGATGACACAGTGTGAATGCCTACTGTGACATATCAGGCATTGAATTTTCTCTCCATCTGGCTAATTCTGAGGTGCCCTCTCTATTGGACTTTTCTGATGAGGTCACAATTAAAATATTCCAGTATCACCAAGCAATTGTTGCAACTTTTCATAAATAGGAGCCCTTGTTGGTTTAATTTATAATAGCAGTTGGCAACAGGACTTATCAGATGAAGAGGGTTTTTCAGTTGTTGGATGATCTTGCATAGCACTTTATCATGCTGTTGTCACTGGATTATCTCTTGCTCACTGATCTCTTCCTTCACCATGATGGGTAGTATTGCTTTTCCTTGCCTGTCAGCATTGATTTTAGGAAGAAGATCATATTCAGTTAAAGGGATTAATCCAAATGTGATTCTATCCCCAGCAGGTCTCCTCAATTCCCTTTTGTAGCTGGGGAGCACCATCCAGTAATCTGCATTTAGGTGTAGTTTCCCCAGTTGATGTTGCATTGTGAAAGAGAAATCATTGAGATATTCAATCCAGCGCACCACTTATCCCCTGAAAATTTTTTAAGCCAGGTGAGGCACTATTGTTGGTACATATAATGAAGGGGCAACCAAGAATAAAGTACCTGAACTTCCTAAGTGCTTCTACCAAGGCCAACATCTCACATTTGTTGGCACCATAGTTTCTTTTGGCAGGTCTTAATTTCCTGCTAAAGTACTGAGCAGGACTTTCCATGCCATTCATGATTTGACTGAGTACTCTGTTTATTGCCACTATCAAGTCTTTCAAATAGTACAGCATATTCAAGCTCAGTATTTTGTTAAGTTCCTTTTTTACTTTATCTAAATCATCATGTTCTAACCAAGTCCAATCACCCTTCCAAGAAAGGTCACTTTTGTTTGGCCAAGTGTGCACTTGTTTCTTTCTACTTTAATTCCTGCATAATTTTATAGTTCCAATGTTCAGCTGAGTTTATTGAGGTGTTCTTCAAATATGTGGCTGGCCATGAGGATTTCATAAATATAAGCAGAGATGCCCAGCTCTAAAATGCTTGTCTTGTTCTTCAATACCTTAGTGACAAAATGCTGGAAAGTGGCAGGGGCATTACACAACCTGAAAGCCCAGGCTCCATTTTGATTCTCATGTCTCCAACATTTTTGTTGATTCAACTAGAGTTGTATATAAGGTACACCACACTAATAGCTTTCTAGATTATTACATGGAGATTGCCCTCTGTGTTGCATTTTGATGTTGTAGGGAAACCCTTGGCAAATGTAGGAGAAAAGGTCATGATAAGAATACTCTGGAGACAATTTGCTCAACCAGAACAACCTTTCAACTTGAGTGATATAATTCTGCACATCCTCTCCTTCTTGAATGACATTTCACACAACAGTGTTTTATATTGTTGCTTGATGTGCAGAGCACAATAATGATCTTCAAAGTATCTAATAACAGTTAGTAGTTGGTTTTTGTTTCTTGGTCCAGCATCATATACTGGTTATAGGCTAGTCCTTGAAGATACATAAATACATAGTGTGGTGCTTTATTGCTTCATTGTAGGCTTGAAGAGGAAAAACCATTAATCAAACAATTGGGAGATCTCATTGATTTGGCTTGTAAACTTAGCAAGACAGAGTGCCAGGTGAATATTTGTTGCCACTGGGCTCAGAAGAGAGGATGGACTGAGTAAACTGAGGCCAGCCAGTTGTCACAGACCTGATTAGAGTACTCAGATAGCTGGGTCCAGACACAACTTGTTCAAATGCAGTTGATATGACAGTGGTGTTAACAGGTGCCATAGGAAGTGAGGTTTCATTCAGAGAGCACAGTCCTTCTCAGTGATTGGGAGTGGCCACAGTGGCTAATGTAGACACAGGTGTCAAGGCAGACCTGAGTAAATGTTGGGTTGCAACCTACAGGAGAAGTGACTGGTGAGGCACACTTGGGCATCACTGAATTTGCAAGGAGGTGATTAAAAGCATCTGCAAATTGGGAAGACACAATCTGAGCAACTCTGTTAGTGAACTTTTTGCTAAATGCTTCCAGAACTTCATCTAGTACAACTTGAGTAATATATTCAGCTGAATTGTCATGGTAAGAGGTGGGGCAAGGAGGAAGTGGTTCTTCTTCATGAGCAGGTGCTGGCAGAGCTATTACCAGCAATGTTATTGTTTCCATCATCCTTTGTTCTCTGCACTGATGTTAGATAGTCTGTGTGTTCAATTCAGTTTGCAGAGATTTGATTTGTTGCTCACATTCCATTCACAGCACCACTTGCTGGGACAGAGATTCCTTCAGATGTTCAATTTCTAATATTTGGGGGTCAAGGTGGAGCATAGGAGCGTCATGCAGATGAGAAGGATATGGTTGAGCTGTGGCATTGCTTAGAACACACCAACAGTTTACTGGAGAAGTTTTATAGGGGGATGTAGGTAATGACAAATTAACTAACAATCCAACAGTACATGGGTTATGTTCTGGCTACCAATACTGGCACAGGTGATGCTCCTTGAGGTTGTCCCAGTAGGGGAAAAAACAACAGTATTGCTAGTATCCATTAAACTAGAACAAGAGTAAAGAAAACAACAAGTTTCAGAAAAATCCATAACAATTTGGGAGTACATCCAAAGACCAAGCAACAACACTAGTTACTAGAACAAAACAATTAGGCAGTACTGCAGCAACCATGTAGGGTATTTGGTAAAAATCCAATGTGCAAAACAAAGACAAAATAGAGTAGAAAATAAAATAACCAAAACAAGGTAAGAACATCTTTTGAGCATAGCTTGGTGACAGTTCAGGATCACGTCAGGGTCACCATGTAGAATCAGGAGTGTGAACTATGGTGAACAGTACTAAGGAACTTAATGTCATGGCAGAAGGTTGCAAGAGTGACCATCATGTAGAGTGGCCCTGATTCTAGCAAAAATAAGCAAGAATACAAACATCAGTAATTCATCCTCATAACTAGTAACTGTTTAGATCCACCAAACAGGCGAACAAAACATGCAGGACAATAAATTTGTATGGCATCACGCCTGAGTGATATCCAAGAGGGGAGGTTTGAAAATCTGTTTGAACAGTGCTATCCTATTTGTCTCACATGTTATTATCTATCTCAATAAACCATCTCAGTTGTTTTCTTAAGTTTCAGCTCATGTATAAATAGCATGTAATTACCATGCATTCATGCAAACCAATGGCATAATTTAGCCACAGTGTCATAAATTATAGGTGTCTCTTTGTGTTGCATTCGAAAGATAAGATGTTTAAAACTACATGTAGCTGTATCCATAACCTAATGTGGTCCACTATTTGGGCTGCCTTTGTCTAGGAACAAGTCGTCGTCCTTAGATCAGATGAGTAACCATTAGGTTAAAATATTATAAAAAGGTAGAGAAAAAGCAAACACAGTTTCCATGTATGCAGGTACCAGGTGGTCAATTCAATTCTGTTTTTCATTTTTCATTTTGATCATTTGGAAAGATTAAATGAAAATTGAATTTGAAAAACGGAAATAATAATTTTTCATTTTCACTTTTCAAATTTCATTTTGCCAATTTCCATTTTTAACATTTTTCAATTGACAAGCAAAAATATAATAAGGAAAAATGAAAAATGAAAAACGAAAATGAAAATTAAACATTTCATTTCCGTTTTTCGTTTAATGATTTTCATTTTGGTTGTTATCATTCTTATGTAATTGCTATCCCATTGATTGTTTAATCAATAAACAGTAACTGCAAATGTAATTGAAAGAAATTGATGCACATATTAAGTAAACAACCACTCTTTGTATTATTGAGAGAACAACATAGCAATTACATAAGAATGATAACAACCAAAACAAAAATTAAAAAACGAAAAACGGAATTGAAATGCTTAATTTTTAATTTCGTTTTTCATTTTTCATTTTCGTTTTTCACTTTTCATTTTTCAATTTTTTTTTCTTTTGAAAAATTTTAAATATTGAAATTGGCAAAATGGTTATTTCATTTTTTCAATTTCAATTTTCATTTAATCTTTCCAAATGATCAAAATGAAAAATGGAAAAGAGAATTGAATTGGCCACATAGTACCTGCACATCAGTGAAATACAATCAATTTCAACTTCTCAGTATTTATACAAAATCAGAATATCTACCTGGTCTTTGTTTACAAATCAAGCATCTCAGTTTCCCTCGCAAATTCAATTGTGCAATAACACATATAGCACATTAGTGAGGCGGAAATTAATACTACGCCATCGTGACGTCACTACGATTGTGGCTTAAACAAAAATAGCCAAAGTAAAAATAAATAAAAATAAAAATTACTTGATAGTCCCCGAGTGACTCAATTTGTTAGACATCGACACCTCACTAAGTTAAAAAGCTTCAAATTAGAGTAGCGTGCACACCTACAACTTTTTGGGTAATTATAAAGTTCACAGCAAAAATATTTTGCGTACACACTTCCAACTTTGCGCGCAACTTTTCGGGTTATTATAAAGTTCACAGCAAAAATATTTGCGTACACACTTACAACTTTGCGCACAACTTTTTAGTTGAATTATATGTATTACCATTTTTATTAATTAAATCTACAGTAAATTACACTACAACCAATACAATGAAGCAGTCTGAAGGAAAAAGACAGTTTTGAAAGCACCTTATGCTATTTAAATCAGTCATGTAAATAATAATGCGCGGGTAAATTGTTTCTGTCACAATGAATCGAGCTATAGCAACATGGCTAATTGCAGTTTATGTCAATAGGGAACAACAAAATCGTAAGTTCCGCCGCACACTTCCGTTAAGGCTTAAGTTAAGGTTACCTTAATGGCAGTGTGCGACGGGATTAGCTGAACCTTAACTTAGCAATTAACTTAACTTAAAAAAGATACATGTATGGTGTGACAAGTTCATTGAAAAGTGAACTGCATTTATCAGATGAAACATGTTTTGCGAATTTTTATAGAATGACTACTGATCATTTCGATTTCCTTTTTAATTGTTTGGGAAGTTACTTGCAAAAGCAACAAAGCTGCCTTAGAGAGGGTACGTTGTGCGAATGCGCCAAACCCTGCATACAAGAATAAATGAATATTACAATTATTGAAACACAGAAAGATTATGGGATGCAAAAGTAAAAAATATTTTAAAAAAATTAATACCACTAATTTTAAAATTGTTATTATAATATAATAATTATATCATCTGTTAATTAATTACAATAATTTTCTTCACTTGTAATGATATTTTTATTAAAGAAAAGTAGTTTGTTACAAAATTTAAATTGTGCACTTCTCAGAAATAGATTATTGAATTAAAAGTTCACAACAAAGTTGGAATCGCGTACACACTTACAACTTTTCTTGTGCGCCTCATTAAATCAAGATAGGTTGCGCGCAAAGTTGTAAGTGTGCACGCTACTTTAGAGAGATTATATTGTATTTAAATCAAAAACATGAAATTTTCTATAAACAATATTTACTTTTTAATAAAAAGACAAAACGAAAAGGATAAAGTATCTCTTATAAGAAAAGGAGAAAGATAAGATTCAATAGAAGCAGTATTAGCATGAAAACATGTATAGTAGTGGTTTGCGGCTGGTAAATTTTGGCTGGCACAATCGACATCTAAATATTTTTTGCAGCTGTGGCCTGTCACAGAGATTATGCAAAAAGCCACAACCGGCCGCGGCCACATTGAAGCCGTTCCTGGCTGTAAGATTTTTATTGTATATAATATTCACTTAGATTTCTTATAATTTGTCTAGATTAACACTCAGCTCATTGAAAAGATCCTGTTTAATTCAGTTTGAAAGATAAAGCAAAAGTTAAACTTACACGATGCTAAAATTGATACTGAAAATTGAAATCATGGAAGGCTGCAGCCGCAAGACGTCAGAGCGTAGGCGCTCGTTATCCGCAACCAAAGCCGCAAAACACTAGTGCGTAGTTCAATAAAGATACTATTTGCACGAAATGCAACAAAACTGTAAGCAATATGTCGATATTCCTTGAAATATTTTCAAAACAATGATATAGAAAACTGTTTTATTGTAATTGCTGTAATCTTCTCTTGGTGAATTATAGACGACATAAACTATGCTTCTATCAAACTTCACAAACATTGTATCTTGCTAAAATGTGGAATTAACTTTATAAACATTGTTGGTTTCGAGCATTTTAGTCAATAATTTAGCTATCAAAATGAATTTATTGAGATGAAGTAACACCACAAGTCCCACACCACACCACATGAATATACATTTGTACACAAAACCCCACAACAATATTTTTGCCCAAATTGTTTAAAAATTTAAATACAAAGAATTTGTAGACACTGCGGATTGTATGCAAATTGATATGTATTAATATTAATATACATAAAATTTAATAAAATTTTACTATCTTCACATTCTGTAATGCCATTTTTTTATTGTTTGTGATCTTTTGACAAATATTGAGGATAGCTACAAAATTATGGTCCTACAATTTCCCATAATAATTTCCGCACGCTAAAATTTCACCCCAAACCACAACAAAAACGTGTAGTGGCACTAACTGAATAAATTAATGAACTAAAATATGAAGTGAAGATCAGAGAGTTGAATAAGCGTAAATAAATTGCATTATTCGATGTGTTTCTAGGACGTTTATACATTTTTTGAAGCCAAATTGCTTAAAAACATTGAAAAACATCTCAGGGAGTCAGAACGGAAAACAGCTCGCAACCCAATTTCACAATTTACTAAGTAAATTATCATCAAAAAAGTAGTCTGTACCAGGATATCAAAAAAATTTCAACACATTTTCAAAAATATTTGCGCTAAAATCCGTGGATATGTTTTAATCCATTAACAAAATGAACTAACAGGTTGTTGAAGCTGTTCAGACGCACCTGATTGCACAGACAAAGATCTGCTTGTCAAGACACATCAATTGAAGCTCAGATATATATTTTGTGGAGCATACTGTAACCAAGTTTCTGTTGTAAATTGACAGTTGCGCCTTCCTATTAACATACTAACAAAATCAATTATTTGTATTTGTACAGGAAATAACAGAATTATTATCACTATTATCATTAATACTATACATTGAGAATAGGATTACTTAAGTTTGATTATTCATTGTATGTTCCAGATCCACTTGCTATAACATAGTTATAATGTAGTAATGCATTTAGAGGCCTGTATGATAATTGATACTTTGGATCTTCACGATATTGATAATTATCAAGAGTTTTGTATTCATTTTGAGAGCCGGTTGAAGGACATTCAGGTCCGCCATGCGATTGCTTTGGATTGTCGCAAATGCGTACGCGAATACGTTTTTGTGAACGGTATTGTATGCTGTAATATTTTTTGTAGCTGTATCTCACATTGTAAAAACTATTCTTGTATCGATTCCAACTATGCCAAGACCCCCAGTTACTGTAAAGTTGAAATGACGACCAGCTTCCCCATTCTCCATACCAATTCCATTCAGACCACAAGCCCCAACTGCTCCACACTCCATAAATGCGTTTTCTAAAAACAAAGTGACATTAATGTGCTAAGTATGCCAAGCATGAAATCAACGTTCATTTATAAATTTTGTCTAAAAACTTCATATATTATATAATTGTTAACATTCTTTTTAATGTTCAAAGTTATGCATCTGCTGAGCTAAAAAGTTAAATTTGAAATTCAAACTAACATTTGAGGTGATTTATAATTGTTACTATTTAGGCCTACGAAAACCCATACATTTTAAAAAAATAATATGATGTCTTGAATGTGGCATTCAGACTTGTGTTGAATCAAAAGTGTTCATTGAGCAAACACTTCATTTTTGCATTAGGCTGCTGTTGGTTGTCCATTTACCCTTGCTTATTGCCAACAGCAAAATAAAATGTTGCTTAGATTAATTGTCAGCAAACTCATTTATCCATATATGTACAGTATATATTTTTCCGATGCAATATCACTGTTTTCGATGTGTTGATAACACAATTTAATAATAAATAATTATAACATGAAATTCCAGTAACTACATTTCCTAATAGAACTTTAATCACTATCTATATAGATGTATAAGGCCATCCATCCGAACATTCATCTCTCAAATTTGTCCATTAATATTTTACTGGATGACAATGCATATAGATTCCTTTTGATTTCTTTGGTTTTTATAGCTATTCGTCGATATATGTGTGAGAGTTGCCTGAAAAGTGCATATTAATCGACAAACTTGATAGGTGAATGTTTGACTGGATGGCTTTATATATGTCATTCTCATCATGATATAAGATGACATAGCTTGCTCTCTATATGAGCACATAATCTTTTAATTTCAAATTATCAAATTCATTAGAAGCTTATAGAAATACTAATAGCTTCGAATAATTGACTGCAGTACATATACCGTGTCAGCAATAAAGATGCGTACAGTCACAAGAAATTTTTGTTCAAGGTTATTGCCTATCACTTGACATAGGAAATTTGATTTTTGGTTATAGTGTGAAAATTTTAAGCAAAGGAAGCTGGTGCAACAAATCTGTTTTAGGATTTCAAAAATTTGTGATTCGCAAACTAAGCAATAAAAGATTATCCTACAAAATATGAATAGTAATGAACTAGTTTCTTATGTTTGAAGAGCATATATATATACATATGTAATTAATCGAATAATAAAGATATAATTAGATTAAAGTCTAGTTTAAATAATTTAGATGAAATTTTGGTGAAAAATGGTTACTCTCAACAAATTATCAAAAAGTACATTGATAAAGCAATTATCGCAACACCAACTCACAACCAAGAACATGAAGTAAAAGATGTAATGCAACCTATTTATTGGAAATTACCATTTATCGATACAAACATTAAGCAATTTAAACCAAATATTTCATCTATTATTAATAAACTTAAAAAATCAATGATAAAACCAGTAGTAACCTCCTTCAAGACACAAGATATTTTCCCGAACAAAGACATCATTCAAAAAATTTGAATTTCCTCCATTGTGTACAAATATGACTGTGAAGAATGTGAATATTCTCATATCGTAGAAACTAAGCGATATTTTAGGACAAGAATTAATGAACACCTTTTGGGACACCTAACATAAAAAGTTTTTTAGCACATACACCAACCAAGAACAGAAGATTTTGATATAATTATGAAAACACCTATTACCAAAATCGGAGAAGCTATAACAGTTAACAATGCAGAACAGTCAAAATTCTTTATTACAATTATTTTAGGGCATGCAATAAATATATTTAAATGTTAAGTGTAGTTGATTGTAATAATTCCCACAAAATCTGTATCTGAAGAATATATATGTATACTATGCGATCGGTTTCGATTTAAAATCATCGTCAATACAAATTTTGTGGTAATATAATTTACAATTCACTACATTTAATTTTGTTAAATATGCATACAATAAAAGATATTCAATTTCAATATTTTGGTCGTACTTTGTTTATTCATTAGTCTTTGTTTATTCAAGTCCTTAATAATTATAGGGCTTCAGAAATCTTAGTATTAGGTGTTTTCATAATAATTTTAAAATTATTGATGTTTGCTAGATGTTGGTGCGTTCTTTTCGATGATATCCATGGAAAAGGATCCCATTGCGTTCCGTCTATTTGCTCCTAAATAGTTTCATTAAATATAAATTTTACATTTAGACAAGCAATATTCAATAATTTTCTTAAGGTGTTATGATTTATAGATTCTGGAATTAGGCTTATGATATGGTCTATTGTTTTTTTCACCGGAATGTTTTTAAATAAGGACCTCACATCATAGTTTGCAATAAATTTTCTTTTTCTTTTGTTTTCTTCAAAATCTTCTTTAAGTTTATCTAAGAAATTATATATATATATATATATATATATATATATATTGCAATTTTTGGTTTATTGCATTTATATACACTAATGTTGTCAATAAATATATTTTTACCAATTATTAAATTTTATGACAAATTTTACTGATTTCTCAAGGCAGTACTTACCTGACAGCACTTAGTGAGGAAAATTTCCTCTCTTAATGACAGTTAAAGAAAATAATTTTTATTGAACAATTTTGTAGAAATATATGTGTTAAGATAATAATAAGTAAATTCATGAAACAAAACAAATATGTTAAGAAATATTTTTTCTATAAGCAAACTGTTTGATTTGCTTGTAGTAAGAGCTTTTGGATGCAAAAAGGGTTTTTATATAAACTCAAAGCAAGCAATAGCTAATGCCAAATTCAACAAATGTCAATAAAAATAATGAGGATGACTCTCCGGATCATTATTACTGGCCCTATAGTTGACATAAAATTAGCATATATTGATACAGGTTAATAACTGTTGCATATAGAATTTATAAATATGTGTTAAAAATAATTGCATATTATTACTTCCTATAAATGTAAGTGCTCAGTGTGAACGTTCTCTTTTTCCACAAGTGCAAAATGCGATAAGAAAAACTACTTTTGTTGCACTTATTGCTCCTATTAAGCTAATAGAAAATATTCAAGGAAGTATTTTGTAAATCTCCAGATACATTTGAAAAATTGCTTTCAAGTTTCAGAAACTGTTAAACAAAAGCATAACTACACCTTTTACCGATGAATTTCGGACTATGTGCCAATGAATTTCGGAAATGTGCCAATGAATTTCGGAAATGTGACATTGAATTTCGGAAATGTGACATTGAATTTCGGACAAGTTACCAATGAAATTCGGACAACATGCCAATGAATTTCGGACATTTTTTATTACTGTATTAAGGTCATTCTTGATCTCGTTATTTCTTATTGTATACATGTTGAATGCATAGTACTTACTAAGTATCTCATTTTTTGTTACAGACTGTAGTAAATGGCATGATCTCAGCATTACTTTTAATTTATATGACAGACTGATTTTCACAAACCATTCATAGACCTCATGACAAAACTGGCTGAATATCCTCCCCCTTTATTTAGAAGAGATTTTATAGCCTAATCATAAGAATACCCTTCCATGTTACCCACAATCTTTGATATTAACTACACATATTCTCAGTTTACTACTGGTATTGAATATGCAATGATATGCCCATTCACCGATTTAATTTAATGGAATTGAATAAAAAGAACATTTAATAATAAACTCATTAGTTTTTTTACCAGCAACTGCAAATTTATATAACAAAAGAAATAAAAAGTCATCCCCTCAGACATGGTGAAACCATTCATCATGATCAAAGGGTTCGCCATTATTGGCCTTCACGACATATCTGTCAACATGTCGGTAAAAACCTCGCAATTTCTCTCTCATTATGAGTCAGACCGCTGGATCAACTAATGATTTTAGCATTTGTTCCCTGTACTTGCTCACACACAAATCAGCTGCAAGGGCACGATCTCTGTCCTCTGCTGGATTGCATTTCCTTAGCTCATCTTTGATGTATATCTTGATTACTGAAAAACATCCTTCGACTGGATTGAGAGCTGGACTATATGGACCATCAAAGATGTGAACTTCATGACAAGTTGGTAATTCATCGAAGTTGGATTGCTTTCGATGAATAGGAGCTCCATCCATGTAGATAACAGCTTTGCACTCAATTCACTCATGAAATCTTTAAAACAAGTCTTGATTGACCCAATGACACTCTTGTAATGGATCACTTCGGTATCATCAACTGCAAGGATGATGTTGACATTGCGACCCTTTGAGTTCCTCGTCATTTTGATGGCTCTTTTTCCTCTTGGCGCCCTACCGAATGATCACTGGCAAAATAAATTGAAATTACATTCATCTACATGGACTCTTTCTGTCTTCCACGTCCACCTCCTCACTTTTTTGTCTTGGGTATGCCTCTTTTGATAATGTCATAGGCTTTTGATCTTTTTATGCCAAGTCTCTGTGCGAATTCCACGGTGTCTCTACCTTCTTCATGTTCATTAATTATTAACATTCTTGTTTCGTCATTAATCTTTTTATACGATCCTCGAGGTCATAGAGTCATACTGTATTTCAGTCAAGATTATGAATGCTTTGCTTAAGAACTAAAATTTCCTTACCTAAAATTCATGCAAAAATTTGAAATATACTTGTGTAAATTTGAAATATAATATTATAATAAACTAAAGCATTAATAACGGAAAGGGAATAGCAATTATAAATATAATGGAAACATTGGGATATAGAACCAAAAAAGCTCTAAAGAATGGTGAAAAGAGATAAGGAATTGGATAAGAATTGGCAGAGTAATGGCTATCTAAAGATATATAGAAGCCTGGCCCCCCACTTTATATGTTAAAAAAGGCACTGCTGCTGTCAGACTAGAATATTATCAGAAAGCCCTCCAAGAATAGAAAATGAAATATTTTGTATTGGCGAATGCAATGGAACGAGAATTGTTATATCCCAAAAATATAAATTAGATTCACATGGAGCTAGTAATTGTGTACATTTTCATATATAACCCTAATCCATAAGGTCAAAAGTCGCGTAGCTATAGGATTCTGAAATGGGTCAGTTGATATTCTATTACTAATAAGAGAAGTGTTAAAATTGACAATTTCTTTTGGCCGATGCTGTGCAACCAGTATAGACAAATTCGAAAAAAAAATATTTTAACATGAAGCTAATCATTGTCTACAATTTCATATGTAACCCTAGTCTATAATGTGAAAACTCGCGGAGGAATAGGGTTCCGAAACGCTATAAGTATTCTTGGAAAAACTATGACTAAGAAAACCCAAGATAATTTATAATATCAAAGATTGTGGGTAACATGGAAGGGTATTCTTATGATTAGACTATAAAATCTCTTCTAAATAAAGGGGGAGGATATTCAGCCAGTTTTTTCATGAGGTCTATTAATGGTTTGTGAAAATCAGTCTGTCATATAAATTAAAAGTAATGCTGAGATCATGCCATTTACTACAGTCTGTAACAAAAAATGNTAGTAATTGTGTACATTTTCATATATAACCCTAATCCATAAGGTCAAAAGTCGCGTAGCTATAGGATTCCGAAATGGGTCAGTTGATATTCTATTACTAATAAGAGAAGTGTTAAAATTGACAATTTCTTTTGGCCGATGCTGTGCAACCAGTATAGACAAATTCGAAAAAAAAATATTTTAACATGAAGCTAATCATTGTCTACAATTTCATATGTAACCCTAGTCTATAATGTGAAAACTCGCGGAGGAATAGGGTTCCGAAATGCTATAAGTATTCTTGGAAAAACTATGACTAAGAAAACCCAAGATAATATTATAATATCAAAGATTGTGGGTAACATGGAAGGGTATTCTTATGATTAGGCTATAAAATCTCTTCTAAATAAAGGGGGAGGATATTCAGCCAGTTTTTTCATGAGGTCTATTAATGGTTTGTGAAAATCAGTCTGTCATATAAATTAAAAGTAATGCTGAGATCATGCCATTTACTACAGTCTGTAACAAAAAATGAGATACTTAGTAAGTACTATGCATTCAACATGTATACAATAAGAAATAACAAGATCAAGAATGACCTTAATACAGTAATAAAAAATGTCCGAAATTCATTGGCATGTTGTCCGAATTTCATTGGTAACTTGTCTGAAATTCAATGTCACATTTCCGAAATTCAATGTCACATTTCCGAAATTCATTGGCACATTTCCGAAATTCATTGGCACATAGTCCGAAATTCATCGGTAAAAGATGTAGTTTCAAGGCAATACTGTTAGAACTTGTTGTTGAATGTTACCAATTAAATTTGTAATCAATTGAATTGTGTGTTTTTTTTTCGTCTTGGAATTTCATAAGCGTATATTTCAAAATCGATAAAACAACAATACATGTTGTAACAATTATTTGAGAATCATGTGATAGTTTCAGATAGAGTGATTATACACATTACTCAAATTCGATTTTTTACATTCAAAATTTTAGGCATGCGTTTACGTATAAATGAAACTAATAGAGATTAAAAATCCATAATTTTGTCACAAGATGGCCTACAAGTACAAAATAATGAACACAGGTTGCGCTTTTAGTACTCATACAAATTTTAACTAACCGCAATGAAAGGAATATTGCTTGTAGCTCGCGGCAGAATTGCAAATACTTCTAACTCAACCCAACCTACTCAACCAAGCCTGAATATTATTTTTTTTAAATCTAAATGAGTCAAACCTAATCTATCACAAGTAGAGTTACCAAACTCCCAAAATCAATAATATTTAAGCATTCAGAAGCCCATCGGAATTTTCTATCTCCACCACTGTAGTGAACCAAGATTCGGATTCGAATGTGATTTCATATATTTGTAAATGCATGTTATATAATTGGTTAATGTTAAATTAATATAAATTCAAACTAAATTTTATCCAAAAAACGAATGCGACGGTTAAAACACTAGAACCGAGGATGACATTAATTTGACAGCTTGCAAAAACAATTCATTCCTAAGTATTTTCATCTAAAGCTCACTGATTCCATTTTCTGTGATATTTCTTCACCCAATGAACTTATTTACTAGCTGATTTTTCAAGCTTTTCCATACAAAATGTTTGTTGTTGGAGCAGTCTACTTTAGAAGGCGGATGCCGTCAATTTACGGCTAACACGAAATTTGTTGATTGGGAATCTCAAGTATTACATTCATAATCAAGTTTTTGTACACAATTCATAAGAAAATATTTTTGTGATTATTCAAGATATATTCTCATTTTTCAAAGAATTGGTAGTTTTTTAATTGTGAGTTCAAATTTCTTTTTTTAGTTTTTCTTTCTTGCCGATGTTTCCAGACTCACTGAAATAATTTTTTAGCTTAATGTTTATGCAAAAGTCTAACAATAAATTTAAACTGCAAAGTTTCCCATTTATACACATTTTCACAAGCATACCCTAAAACTTCAAAAACATTGATGCTCAAATTCTGAAAAAATCCTATTATGATATACTTATATTGAAAACAATAGAGAATTTCCAGAGACTTATCAAATTTTGAGAAAGATGTGCAATGATATGACTCAAAGGTCTTTAATAACTCTATTTAAAAAATAAAATGTCTCTCACAATTTATCAGAACCAAAAAAGTAGGATAGTGTTCTGAGTTGCATGCATTTGTCTTTTAAATATGGAGCACAGAAATTTCTCAATATTTGTAGCATAATTTCATGGATAATAGTTACGCTTTGCATAGAAAAATGTATTCCTCGTCGAGGCTATCTATTATTTTTGAGCGAACAACTCTGTGGTATTCTCTTCAGTAACCATGACTCAACGAGTTCTACAGCACTGACCTCACCAAATTATTACATCTTTGTCAGGAAAAGGAAAGCAATATGTCAGGTTAGCAATCACAACAGGACAACAGTCATGTGCTGTATTTGCAGTAATGCCTGTTGTGGCAAATCATATTCAGGTCGATGGTCATCAGATCATATTTTCATTTTGCAATTTAGATATAAAATGTTACCCATGGAAATCATGAGAAGAATGTATCAAACATGCCCAATTTCAATGGAAATAGTTTAAAGCATTTCCAGCTGTCTACTTCACTCATTTCCCACATATACCTAACTTAAAAAAGCCCACGTTTGATTTTCAATTTACACTACAATAATTAATGCTCGATGTCTATGAAAAACACCAGTGCTGCACATTGCAAAACAAATACTGCTTTGCATACATCCTAACCTTATTATATGCTTTTTGTGTTGTGTACACAATATAAAAAACGAAGGTACTACAAATATAAATTTTAGTTGAAACCTGTAAGCAGGCTAATAATTGTCATTCAATATATTATAATTAAAGTAAATCCTAGTGTACCAGTCGCACCAATTTTGAAGGTTGTATTTTAAGTTACAGATATACGATGTGCATAAGGCAACATCCGCCATGCAAAACAAATTTTATCCTTCCCTATATGCCTTGTTGCCATTCATGTAACAAGCTTAACGCAACCTATTTCCAAGTGCTGGATATTTCCTAGTGTTTTACTATTGAATAAAATATTTTCAGGATTTGCGCATTATAAAAAATACCTAAATGCGAAATTTAGAGATATAAT
Organism: Hofstenia miamia; assembly: GCA_900660155.1. Taxonomy (NCBI): domain Eukaryota; kingdom Metazoa; phylum Xenacoelomorpha; order Acoela; family Hofsteniidae; genus Hofstenia; species Hofstenia miamia. Next base: position 204,809 of record CABFPE010000091.1, read on the forward strand.
TTTTAGACTGATTGCATAAGTCGCACTCCAAATTTGTAGACAAAAAATAGCCCTTGAATACTGCCCTAACTAAAATATACCTCATTTTTGCAATTTTGAGGAAAAATGCATTCCTCACACCTTCCCTTATAGTTATTCCTCATTTACTAAAAACTGTGTCGAGAAAAACGTTATTCTTGGAAAGGGATAGATTAATAACAGCGAGCCCTGGGGAAATTGGATTCTTAGGGTGAAACTTTAGAGGCAAAGTTACTTTCAGACTGATACAAGCAATCATATTCGCTAATTATTTTTTGCACCAAGTTTTTTACCAAAAAAAATGAATTCATCACACAAAAATACGATAATTTTTAAATTTTCATATTTCTGTATATCTAAGCATTTACCACGTCACAAGTTGAGAAGTATGCCTTAAAATTGCTCATTTTGCTCGTAAAGTTCTTGCAGTGACAAGAATGCACTAATTTTAATTAAATATCATGTATCGGTACATTTTTGTTATTTTTTAAAATAGGAGTGCTTGGCAATTGTAAATAGTACGACTTTTTTTGTTACTTGTTTCGCTCTCTCAAGCAGATCTTCAATTTGCATCCACAGGTGCAAAGGGCAACATAAATGTATATTTAGCAAAAATTAACATTCAATGATAGGCGGAAGCTGGCCTGGCCGAATAATTTCTAGAGGATTGTTATGTCGATTTCTCTTACAAAATTCCAGTGCTAAAATTTACTAAAATAATTATTTTGAAAAATTCGCTTTAATAGAAATGCTCAACATTGCCTTAAAGTATGTTCCTCTATAGACCTAGGCATACCCCAAGATTTGTTTACAGGCATGGAGAAAATTCGTTGTAAATGGGGAAAAACTGTTTGTCCTTTAAAACGGAAGCCAGGCTGTTTAAGGTTAACAATAATCATATAAATAATATAGTTGGCTGCAAAAAAATGAGACTAGAAAAAAGGCATATTACTTTTGAACTACTGAACGTAACAACTCAAGAAAGGTAAGATTTTAAAGATAAATTAAAGGACTATAAGTAAAAAGCATCAAAGTCTAATTTGTTTTCCTCCTGTAGAAATAACTTCATTCAAACGAACTGAAGCTGATTTCATTAAATTGGACTTCATTTCAGATGTCAAAATGTGTTGACTTTCTTGGATTTTTTCTTTTAAATCGGATATATTTTTCGGATTTTTCTTCTCAACGTCATTTTTCAATATCTGCCACACGTTTTCGATTTGAGAAAGATCAGCAGAACTTGGTGGCCATTGCAAAAACTGAATATTATTTTCAGAAAACCAATTTTTTGTCTTTGCTGACGTGTGCGGGGTTGCTCCGTCCTGTTGGAGTATCCATCCATCATCATATAAAGCATCAGCATAAGGCATA
>CABFPE010000091.1:206286-226663 GCA_900660155.1 Hofstenia miamia
ATCTTTCTCCAATCGAAAACGTGTGGCAGATATTGAAAAATGACGTTGAGAAGAAAAATCCGAAAAATATGTCCGATTTAAAAGAAAAAATTCAAGAAAGTCAACACATTTTGACATCTGAAATGAAGTGCAATTTAATGAAATCAGTTGCAGGTCGTTTGAATGAAGTTATTTCTACAGGAGGAAAACAAATTAGACTTTGATGCTTTTTACTTATAGTCCTTTAATTTATCTTTAAAATCGTACCTTTCTTGAGTTGTTACGTTCAGTAGTTCAAAAGTAATATGCCTTTTTTCACTTTTTTTCAGTGTTCTCTGAACTGTGGTTTCATGCACAGAGATGTCGGCTTCAGTTTGAAGTCGGTTTGCAATTTTTTTCCCAGAAATATAGGGATTTTTTAGAGCAATTGCGACTGTTTTCTGAATGAATTTTCCAATAATTTTTCGAGGGCGTCCACTTCCTTTTCTTCTTTTGAGAGATTCTCCTTGTCGAATTTTTTTCAGCTTTCGAAAATAAGTTGATCGAGAAATTTGCGATGTCGCAAATGCGTTTTCAAGCTGTTCCAGCGTTCCCATTCAGAAGAAATCAACTAGAAACTTTGCAAAGCAAAACAATTTGTTTCGTAAGTTTTTTCAAATAATTACGAAGTACCAGTTTAATTAATTAACTTTTTTGTTTGACCATTTTAAAGTTCACAAAATTCTCGTTGTCTTTTATTTTTATAGTTTTCTTCTAAAACGTCTCAATACGTTTGCGTGAAAAAATAGGTGTTCAGTCTCATTTTTTTTGCAGCCAACTATAATATTAGATAATCTAGATATAAATGTGTGCAATGGAACTAAATGGAAATAAGCATTAACTATTATCAAGGCGTTCTTGCTTATTGTTAAATTTCAATTTGAGGGTAGACAAAAAATTTTAAAAAATAAATCGACAGTAATTAATCATGATTTGTTCATAGTCATTCATTAAAAAACAATTCAGTATTATGGTTTACCTCGAACTTTTTTTGATGCAAAATCCTTTGGCGCTGCATATTGCCATGTTACGTGTAACATTATCTGAATGAATGATATTTGGGAGAGCACGCAACCATGAATTTAATTCATCAGGATCAACTAGAAATCTAAACAATGATTTCTCACCAGTAACTTTCGATATTCCATTGAGTTTATCAGTTTTTGCTAGTCCATAACCAGTGCGAAAGCCTGCAACAGAACAAACGCGAACCATAGCACATAAGACGACAGACAACTATATGATGTATTGCGTGCAGAAAATTTGTGCCGCACAAAATCTAATCAACCAAAGATCGACAGCCAATTAAATTGAACCTTCGCTAATTTCTACTCCTCTCTGATTGCATTGCCTGTCTTATGATGTAGCCTTATATATATATATATATACATATATATATAATATGTATTCTCAAAAGAATAATATCAATATAAGGTAAAGCAACGATTCCGAAAGGAGAATTTTAAGTTTTAAAAAACCACAGATAATTTGTTAGCAATTTCTTAATAATATAACATAAAATTTATTGTTTTGCAAAGATTGTAACATAAATTGGCTAAGAAGGAATAAAGTTACATTTCAAAAATCAATTTGTGTTTGTTTCCACAGTACTCAAAATATTTTCGCAGAAGCATAAATAAAATAAAAGAAAGCGAGGAAAAGACCAGCTTACATTGTTTAAACAAGGAATGCAAATAGCATTCATTCTTAATTCTGAAACAGCATTTTTGTTACAATTACGAAGTTATTGTTTACTTAAAACTGTTTGCCGGCACTTACTATTGTGTATTTTCGTATTTGTTTACTAAATTTTTGATAGATTTTTTTGAAATAATATAGATATTTTTACAACAATTTGTTTGCTTAAACCTCTGCAAAAACTACGTAGCAAATGCAATTTACGTTATGCTTTGCTTATCTATCTTCAGTTCTTAGCAATACCAATGTAATGCAATATGCTAACCGTCTTAGTGTTTAATGTGTTAAAACTTTAACACGGACTTTACAGTAATAATATACTGTAATGATATAATCTTAGAAGACGTCTTGAAAAAACAACTTATATTTTTCATTGACTTTTTTATCGTAACTTAAAAAATTAGTTTTATGTCCAACTCAATTCCCATTCTTGCTGTCATAAGTACTGAAATTAAAAAGCAATTGCTAATAAACATAATAACATTCGTTTATTTATCCATTTTTTGAGATAATAATAAATCTCAATGTAATTATTAATTGGAGGAAACTCACCTAACATTGCCTTTATATTGCACCATAGTCTATGATTGCACTCTGACAATTAAAATGAAAATACACGCAAATATTTTGCTGCAAATTTACAAATATTTCCAAATGAATTTTTTTAGGCATTAATTAAGTACGATTAATACCTGTAATAGGAAACACTTGAAACATACACCACAAGAATTGAAAGAATTAATATCAATATAAATGAAAAAATGAATGATTAATAAGGTATAAAATTGATTTTCTAGGAAGTCACAAATTAATTGTTTATTAAGGAATGGAAATTTATACACTTTCAAAAAAGAAATTGATTAAAAATGAGCTATAAATATGATAGCATTTATGAAAAGCAAGACAAAAGAAAAGTCATGAAATGTTTTCAATGCAGCTTGCTTGACCAAAAAAGATAAATAATTCCCAATTATATTCAGTATGATTTTAGGAATGACATAAACTATATTTCTTGCGCATCTGATGTTTGAAACTCAATCAAGGGGCAATTTATCGTGATTTACCAGAAATAATATAGTGATTAGCTTCTGTTAAGAAATCAAGACAATTTAAATATTTAGGTAGTCGTGTAAGATACGATCAGCTGTCAGCTTAAGTCACACTGTTAATCAGGTTGAATGATTCACGTTTTACAATCAAAATAATTTGTTTGAAACGTAGTAATCAAGTAATTCCATATAAATTAGATTATAAATTTACAATTGAATATATATATATATATATATATATATATATATATATATATACATATACTTTATAGTTAGTAAATCTTTAGGAATCCATAATATAAGTATATACCACGAATTCTCACTGAGAAGCGCACCTATAAGCCTAAAATTTAGCTTAAGAGATTTTTGTGAGTCTCATTAACACAGCAAAATTATATTTTTAAACTTTTCGCTAAGTTCAGGGTGAAGGTACCTCTTAGGACGTACACCTGCTAAAATAATTTTTCAACAGTCTAAGACACTTGGAAATATTCATTTCATGCAATTAAATATGGAAGTCATTAATTGTGATTGTGATCTTTGTTAAACACTCCAATCATAGTTTCATCCAGTGTTCTTAGGGTATTACTTCTTTCAAAATTTAAGAAATTCATCTTAAAATATTTTGCTATTTGCAAGAAATATATTTCTTTCATTTTTTAACTATGATATTTTACAGCGAAAAATTTCAATATGAGATACAATTCTTTGAAATTGTAATCAAAGTTGCAAAAAATGGGCCCTACTAAATCTACAACGATCTGCAGTCTCGTGATTGGCACATATATCAATAGAATTGCTTATTGGTAACAGTTTTAAAAAAAGGAATGCCTATGTAAGTACGACATTTCAATTACACTTGTCGCACATAATAAGGAACTTTAACGTTCCTTTCATATACAATGTATACTTCTTAAAATGCATTCCATTAGAATATATGTAGGTGTAGGTCTGGCCAAGGCTACAGCAAAGAGCTCTATAGGGCAAATTCTACAAGGGGTAAGAGCAGAAATGGACTTGGGTGGAAGTATTGACAAAAGTAAGGTTCATTGTTATGTAATAATCCACACAAATCAACACAAATGCAGTAGGTGCTATATTTCAGAAGCAATGAGTTAGAAAATACCATTTGTATTTGGAAATATACTCTTCTGAAGCTTAACTTCAGATAGAAAATTTGACAAACGTAACTGTGGTATAGCATACCAAAAAATTAAGGAATTTCTTTTGGCATAGCAATATGGAATAAATTCAATTGGCTAGACGGGGCTTGAGTCTAAATGTTTGGCTTACGCTATCTCTGCTCCAAGGTTTAAGCACGCTGTATTTTTTGTAGCCTGCAGCCCACTTATTTTCTCGAGAATTTGCTCGTAGGAATGCGTTTTATGTCAAAAATCGTCCCCCAATCGCATACTTTTGTATATATATTTATATGTTTCCAAAAACCTGAATGAAGAACTCGAAATTTAGAAACAATATGGAAAAACAACAAAATCCAATATCAATAAAATAGGTTTTTGAATACAACTCTAAAATTATTGCAAATAGAATATAGTTTATATAAAATTGTGGTCCGCATCACGTGCGGTTCTAAAAAAATTTTGAACTAAGTTATTTTTTTTCAAAAACTAAAATATGATTATTTATATTCAAGTAATACAAAATCTAATCAAATTTCGCAAACTAGTTCAATGATTTTTGAGGTACATAACTAACACTTTAAAGTTTAAAGCGAAAGCTAGCTTTTTAAAACATCTTTTATTCAAGAGAAGCAGAAACTGTTTAAAAAAAAGAGTCTTATCTTATGAAAACCACTAAAAATACATATTTTATCACAATATTTTAAAAAAGAACTGAACTTTAAAATAATGTTAATATGTTTTTTGAAAAAACCAAGAAAAGGCTGCCATCAAGCTCATTTATTTTTGATATTGCTCATATTATGAATGAATTCTTGTTTTTCGGCTGGACTCTGGCGAGTACAGCCCAATGCACAGGCTGCATGAACCCTACTTCCACTTTTGCTGTATGGAAAGCCTTATAGAAATGTTTCAAATTTAACCACTTAAATACACATTAAAATTTGTCTTTTTAAACTTCATTGTATTAATCTATTATTATGTATAGCTTCGTAAATTTGTTTTGTTAAGGCAATGGGACACATCATTTTTTGAAAGCATTGATCCAACATAGAAGATAAAATCTAAGCAAATTGCAATAAAATAACAAGTGTTTTCTCTAATTTTTTTGAAAGGAAGCTATTTCGTTTTGTCACCCCAACACATACGTTTATCATTAGAATGCGCTATGACGCCTTTATGTGATTTTTCAGCGAAGATTTCTTAGAGTACATAAACTTATTTTAAAGTTGGCTATTCCAAAACAATGCAAGAGTAAAACTAATTTTTAACAATGTATAATTGTCAAAAAATCAAGAAAATCAAAAAAGTTACAATATCATATCATGCACAATTGTGTACATAACTCATTTTTCTTGCATCCGCAATGATTTTTGGAAGTCAAATTTATAAAAATGTAAATATTTGAGGTAAATTCTTTTATCTGTAGGTTTTCTTAAGATGGGTTCTTTGAATACTAAATTATATAAGTAAACGATAAATTACTTCCTCAGAAAGAAATTTTGAAGGTAAGCGTTTACTAACTTTGCAAATTATATCTATTTTTATTTTAAGGTTCTATCAAATTTCCTGAGAAAATTTTGAAAAATCTTTGCAGTTTGGCAACCATATTGAATGCGCCTAAGAAAAAAAGGTTTCTGAATTAGAAATACTTTACTCTACATGTATATATCTTTATCCAACATTTTCAAAAAATACATTTATTGTTTGTTACTTTAATATAAACTACTCTGCAATACTAAATTGTTTTCTTTCGGGTTAAGAAAGTCATCTTCAAACTAAATTGATTGATTTTTATGTAAGAGCATTTGGAATCCAACTACATACTCGAGACAAGTGTTAAACTAACTTCAGTTTATATTCAAATGATTGATTAGAATTTCCTAAAGGAAAAGAATATCATTCAACATTCAATGCACATTTTTCATCAAGATTTTGAGAATTATCTTCACTACAAGCATAAATGTCATAGCTAAACAACTTCACGTATTTTCAAAGTGGGAGCTTATACATTTTTAAGCAAGAAACGGGCTTCACAGTTTTCTAATTCTCTTGTTTGTAAAACGTCTAGTCTACTAAGAAATTGAATTGAAGATATTGACAGTAATCGAAAAGATAATAAATAGGCATAAACTAGGGCTGAGTTTCAAATAAAATTGTTCTGCCCTGTCCTGATTCGCAATAAGTTTATCCTGCTCTGATTTAATCGGATCAAATATCATATTTTAGCTGTTTTAGCTTCTCATATGTTCATATTAAATTACTGTTGCACATAGGTATATTATTAAATAACTAAGAAAGGAGACCCCAGATTTAAGAAATAGGCAAGCATTTGTTTGAGAAAATTTGTGCAAAATTGCGTCTTCAAGAGTTATGAATGTCAAGGCAGATTCATGAGAGATCAGCCAGTTCAATGGGACTTACTAAATACCACTCCTTTAGTGAGTGTTGTTGCCTAAGAAAGGCTTACTATCACACCACGCCTGTTAATTGTATATCCTTTAAATACAATTTAAACATGTAAAATTTTTGCTGACAGAACTGACACATATCCGATCCTTTTATCAAGAAATAAATGCTTGTTTACAGTAATTAAGCGCTAAATAAAGAAATACCTTTTAAAACATTTTTCTATCTCTAAAGCAGCACACAATGTTGTCGAGCTTCAAAAAAGAAACTTGGTAATTTTTCCTGACTTTTTTTAGGTTCATACACACATAAATATTTACTTTCTACATATCTTATAATTTTTTGCTGTTGCTGGTGAAAAAAATAGTATGCAAAAAATTATTTGACAACTTAGAAAATAATTTGAATAAATTCCTACATTTCCAAAGTCTAAAAACGATTTGGAATTGATTTGAAAAAACTCCCCAACTTTGAAATTGATGATGTGATCAAAAGTAATAATGGTATCACTATGAGAACAATCTAACTTCATAGTGCTGAAATAAAATATTTGCACAAAATGTTGCTTTAACATCAATTCAATGAAAAGTTACGCCCTCCGCATAACCCGGGGAGCCGAAATCAAATATGGTTAAGCAGAATCTAAATTTTTGGTGATTAAACTGATTGATGAGAAACGTTATTTACTAGTTATGCTCGTTGAGGGAATGGCTAACACTCAAGCATTAAGCATTATTAGAAAATATTACATTCGACCAGTCAATCCCATTTCAATCAACAACTTACGAAATTGGTCTAAAACAAGATTTGCAGTCCGTTTGAAATTGACTCCATTAAAAAACGAACTACAAATCTTGTTTTCGACCAATTTCGTACGCGTACGCTATTATAATTACACAGTACCCGCTAAAATGATGAATACGCTTCTGATGTATTCAGAGTTTTAGTCTTGAAATTCGAACACAGAATTCAAGCTTTTCTTTGATCTCAATTTTATCCTTTTCTGTCGGAATTATCTAGTCTGGACTCACCACTAGCATAAACTATATTATTTATATTTCACGTTGTCCACTTAAATCGAAACACCGAGATTGCTACTACATATACGTGCTTCAATTAGTTTAATGAATAAATGAAGCAGCGCCTCTTTGCGTTCACTAATATGCATTATTGTAAATAATTGGTTGATAAACTGCAATTACGAAATGGCGAATATCAATGTTCCTAGTGGCGTTTAACAACACAAATTTAAGTCTTCATCTGATAATGGAATGCTTTACAGAATCGTCACTTCATCTTTTTAATGGTCATTGATTAATTTATTTCAGGAATGTTCTGTCTTTCTCATGACATGAAAATGCGTTTGCTGTATGCAGCAGTTTTACTTTTATTGCTACTAGTGGTTATACTTGTTTGTCTCCTCACAGTAATTACAATATTATTTACAATAAAGGATTCATCAGATGATCAAACGGTTCCATTAAAACTTCCTATCACCCACACTGAAACAATGGAAAGACTTCCGAAAGTTATCCAACCTATCTGGTATAGACTTACACTAGAAGTACGCATTCATGATCCACCTATGAGAACAACCAATGGCTCAATCGCAATGGAATTCAAATGCAACAATGCCACAGATAAAATTTACCTCAATTATAAAAATATGTCTTTTGGAAAAATCATTATGAAAGCCATCAATTTAAAGTCTGCACCTAAGGTTACCAATTACGAACTATTAAGTGATGTCATCATTATTGAACTTAGCCAAAAGTTAAAACTCAACGGATTTTATGTTATTGAATTATATTTTAAAGGAGTAGTAAATGTACTCCAATATAATGGTTTGTACATATCATCATACAAAAACGAAAACAATACACTAGTTGAGTTCGCCACCACACAAATGCAACCAGTGTCAGCCCGCGCTGTCTTCCCATGCATTGATGATCCAGCTTTTAAGGCTCATTTCACAATTGCCTTAATCCACAGGCAAAACTACACAGCGATATCTAACATGGAAGTTGAAGAAGTTGTCGAAGAAAGACCGAATTGGATGAGATCCACCTTTAAAAAGTCAGTAAAAATGTCCACATACCTGATAGCTTTTGTTATCTCAGACTTAGTCCAAATCAATACAACTGTAGATAACCTATTATTTCGAGCTTGGGCCGACCCACTTCAAATCTACGCCGCCCAGTATGCAATTGACACTGCACCAAAACTGGTGAAGTTTTACGAAAACATGTTTAATATAAGTTTCCCTCTAAACAAAATAGATATGGTAGCAATCGAAAAATTCTCTGGTGGCGCAATGGAAAATTGGGGATTAATTACTTTTCGAGAAGTGGCTTTACTAGTAGATTATGAAGCTAATTATAGAACGCAGGAAATGAAAGCCTGTATGGTAATTTCCCATGAAATTGCTCACCAATGGTTTGGAAACTTAGTTAGTCCTGAGTGGTGGAACGATTTGTGGTTGAATGAAGGCTTTGCAAGTTTCATAGAATACGCAGGAATGGACTTTGTAGAACCTAGTTGGTCAATATGGGATTATTTTCTACTAAATGAATTTTTTCAAGTTTTGCTTCCTGATTCTCTTATGAATTCACATGCGGTGTTAACAGACGAAAAACTTGGTGTCTATCAAATAACATCACTGTTTGACAAAATCACATACAGTAAGAGTGCTTCAATAATTTACATGCTTCGAGATCTTATAGGAAATATAACATTTAAAAATGGTTTGATTTACTATCTCAATAAATATAAATACTCCAGTGCCACCTCCAATAATTTGTGGGATGCTTTGCAGTGGGCTCTTAAAAATAATTCAAACTTTGGAAAAAACGCCCCTCCTGTGACTGATTTTATGAACAATTGGATAAAACTGGTTGGATACCCAGTGGTAAATGTATTTACAGATTTCAAGAACAGTAGTATTACTTTTAGTCAAAAGCACTTTTTAGCTGGAGCTTGGCAGGAAGCTTTAAACCAATATTGGCATGTTTCAATACAGATCCAGATATCAGACGCAGAGCCAAGTGAAAAATATTGGTTTTTTGACAATAATTTAACGATTCCTCTTAAGAAATTAGATAGCAGTAAAGACTGGATTTTGGCAAATCCAAATTCAATGCTGCTCTATCGAGTTAATTACGACTTGCAAAATTGGAGAAACATCATTAAAGCAATCGAGTCTGACATTAATAAATTTTCTATAAACGATCGTGCTGTGCTTCTTGACAATTCGTTTTCTCTTGCACAAGCTGGCTACGTCACTTATGAAGTTCCTTTGAAACTTTCGCAAATCGCTTTATTAAATAAAGAAATCATTACGTGGGGGGTTTTCAGATCGAAAGTCAAATCTATTCTCAATCTTATTTACGACAGAAGTGAGCATGCAAGTTTTACTGAGTACGTAAAGAAAATTACGCAAAAAGCGTTTATGGATCTCTCATGGGAAGTGCCAAAAACACTTTCCGGTGAAATGAGACAAGAGATTATTGCAAGAATGGCCTGCATCGACCTCGAAATTGCAGATTGCATCGATAAGTCATTAAGAATGTTTCAGAAATGGAAGGAAAACAACACCTACTTTATATCTCATTCCTTAAAGAAAACCGTCTTTTGCACATCAGTCATGCACGATAACTCAGTGTATGAATACTTTTACAACATGCTTGTCAATAACACTTTAAATAAGGATCACCTCTACTTAAAAGCTCTCTTCTGTACGAGAAATCCTGTGCAGATAAGAGTATTAATTAGCAAATTTCTTGCTGATGATGAAGGCTTCCCCATTAATTTGTTGCAAGAGGTTTTCCAGGAATTATCGGAAAACCCAATCGGAAAATCCCTACTGTGGTATACATTTTCCTCTAGTTTCGAGAAAATCAATGCGCATTTTCATGATGTTACATTTGTAATTCCGATATTGGTAGAAGCAGCCACAAGTGGCCTCCATGATATTGCTGAACTTCGACTGATTGAAGATTTTATGCGCGTTCATAACGATTCAATCGGGAACGGAAAGTCTGCTTTTGCACAGGCAATTGAGATCATAGAGAACAAAATTTTCTGGCGACAAAAAGTCTACCCGAATTTCGTTAAATCACTTAAAATGGTTTCCTAGAAATTATTAGAATAAATTATAGCTGTTTTGTAGAAAATTGCCATTAATATTTTTTGAATATTTCTTATTGAAAAACTCTCAATACACAATTTTATATTGAATAAGATTACAATATTTATGTACGTATACATTACAATATGCTTGTCAAAAATCCTAATCATACTTAAGCAAATGTTTAGTAAAATTTAATCAATACAAAATCTAAATTGAAGCTAAAGCGCAAACAATGTCCTTTATAATCAGGTATGTTAGTGCAGTTCTGCATCTGGTCATTTCCATGGAAATATTAAGCGTTTTTTAAGAATTTTATAAAGCAAATAAGTTTATATTAATGAATAAAATTTCTACTATTAGCTATTAACAAATATGGGCTTTCACATCATTGTTGACCCATAATATACAAAATTTAATCAGTCAAGATGGACAATTACTAGAACTCATTTATTTTATTGTACTACCTGGTACATTTGCATCTCTTAGTGCTTTTAAAGTCAGATGTATTCTGGTATTTGAGTTATCTAAGAAATAAATAAATATATACATATATATATACATAATTACAAAGCCGGAAGTTTGTATGCCAAACGTATTTATGCTAAAGAACATTTTTTTGGAATGTAAGATGCAAATTTAGGAAAGTTATCAAATATCTACTGAAAAAATATTTCAATCTAAATTCGTGATAAATATATCCGATATTATATGCAATATTACTGAAATTTTGCAGTTAAAATGAAATACAAAAAACTATTTTATAAAAGTATTTTAAAGTTCGGGGTGATTACCAAACATTTGATACTATCATTTAGATATTAGCTGCATAAATGAAGCAAATTAAATCGTCAATTTATATTATATTTAATGATTATAGAAAACTGCTTGCAATTTGTGCCATATTTGTAAGTACATCATGAATGCTGCAATCAGAATTTACTATTAATTGAATTGTATTAAACAAATGACAACAACTAAAACAAAAAATAAACTAGAATCACTTAATCAGTTAGAATGTTATAAGCCAATGCTTTGAAATTCATGTAGATAAATGCACATTTATTCATTTAAGCTCATTACATGAAAAAATATCACAATATATCTAACAATCTTATACATACTGTGAAAAGAACAACTTGTAGATATTGAAAAAAAACATAACTGTCAATAAAATCGAACTCATTATCTGGGATTTCAATGCACTATAATTATTACTTATCTTAAGTAAAATAACATTAGAATTATCGAAATTTACCAAATGTTCAAGCAAATTTAGCAAAAGTACAAACAAACCAAACACATAGCTTTCTATAAAAGTAATTCATGGGGTTAGGCTTTTGAAAAATTAGAATAAAAAATATTAATCGGAGGGAATTTTCAAATATATTAGAAATGGCAACAAGGAAGCATATCCGTCTTTTAGAAAAAGAAATGATCAAATAAATTATATTGGAATAGCCACACATTGCGCTCCCCTAGCTTTCCCTGTGACTCCACGACCAGTGAAAAAATTTTCGGATCCGTGATGTATTAACATGTAGGTGAAATGACAACATCTGTCATTACTATCATGAATTATTGATTAAGACAACAATCTTGAGAAGAAATGTATTTTGAAATTTGTGAAGAATCTTTACTGATTAAATTGGTTTGCAAATACAACTCATGCGAAAGATTGACTTTCATCTCAAAGTAGTGAAAAGAAGGCTCACCATATTTACAATAAATATGATTGCGTGCGAGTACATAGCGCGTATTTACTTTGCTTAATAAGTACGTTAATTCATGTGATCTACATAAAACCAGATTGATGCTATCTTATTATGATTTATTGCTACAAAATCTATTGAAATCACTATTTTACAGCCTTATTTTAATAGGCCATTTAATTTTGTAAAATAATTTTTAATTCTATTATTCAAATTTGCTGCTAGGTAAATTAGGCTTGGAGTATTTCCTGACAATAGCATTTCAAAGTAAAGCCTAATGTGGATTGTTTTAAAAAAATGTGCAAGTGAGGTTGCAATAACGCATTAATTCCTCTTGAATGAAAGTGCCACATTGTAAAAATTCGTGAACATTTTTTTTTACATAGAAGTATATGGTACAAAACTTCAATCTGATTCTGTATATTTCTCAAATTGCTTTGAAATAGAAAATTCTTTAATGTATGAAACTTTGTTCAATTTATTTCTTACATTAATTAGGCATAAAATAAACAAGGCAATATCAATGTAGAAATATTCTCTTTCGAATAGAATATGTGTACCTATTTGCACTTTCCTAAACAGCTGACAAGTTAATCAACACACTGCTCCAAACAAATATAATTGTTTATCTTAGATATCACTCTATAATAAATATAACATACAATATTTACTCATAAAAATTGATTTGGGAAACAAAAGACAATATTACATTTTACGTATCGTGAGGTCTTCATAGAATGTCAATAGTGTGTGCAGCAGACACATTACACATATTTATAGAAATTATTTCTTGAATCATACAGAGTATCGAAGTTACTTCTGTGTAGCATTAGGAATACATGTATACATGTATCTTAACCGTAAGCTGCCCATAAAGATACCTTGCATCTTGTCTACATGTTCAAATAATTAATTTTCTCCAAAACATTAATATATTTGAAAATCTTTGGATATTGTCACATCTATTGGTCAATGTGCTCCCCTGTTATGATGAGCATGCATGATAAAAATTATTCCTGGCCTGAAGTACGTGAAAGCATTAACTGTTTTTCAATTAAACATCATTTTTAAAAACCTTAAATTTCTTCCATTCTTATTGTTCACATCATAACGCAGTTTAAAGTTCTTAGGAACAACAAACAAAATTTTGTTTTCTGGTTGTAGACAGTTCTAACCATGAAGAGTTGGAATTGGGCTTAGCCCAAACTTGGATAGGGCTGGGCTCGGTCTGATTTTCAATATTGCAGCTTTGGCTGGGCCGGCCTGGATCCAATGTTTTAATTGGTATTAGAAATTCAAGAAAAAAATTCACTTCAAAACATTCTCTTTAAGCTTAATCAGCCCTAAATTGTTTGCTGGTGCAATACTTTAAACATTTTACTGTACAGTAAGTTGGCAGAGAATATTAGTAATTGAATCTTTAAGAACTGTATGTTCTCTAAGTAATAAAAAAGTGGATTGCATTCAGAGATAACTCCTGGTAGTTATTACTGGCGCCTGTAGAATGTTTTTGTGAAATGTGAAATGTATGACAGGTTTATTGAATTATGCAATTTGAATTTCAAAACAATTGAATTAGTATTGTTGACAAACTAAAGTGGATGTGCTGGATATCCACATTATACATGTTGCCCAATCAAATTGATAGTGTAGTGCTTATGGGTTTCTAAGATGCGCAAGTCACTATCAATGATGTATAGAAAAATAATTTAGGCGTGTCGGGCTTAGGCCAAATAAATTAGATTTTGATATGGGTCGAGTTGGGCTTGGGCCTAAACTGTATTATGCTGGGCCATGCTTAGGCCTAAAAATTTGGCACAATTCTGACTCTGAAACGGCGTTAAAGCGCGCTCTTGAACGAGTCCGTGATCGAGCATACCTATTAAAGGCGTACTTGAAAGAGAACATTGTCAGTCATGAGCAAACTTATCCATGGACCTGGATTTGATCTAGATCTGACACTGTGAAGGTATGTTGTAAATGTCTAAAGTTATCTTATATATCCTTAGAGATCATTAAAATTCGGGTTGGATATATGTTGGCATTTTAGCTAAGAAAATATCTGAAACGGTTAACAAACCCAATGTTAATAATAAACTAATAATGAATTCTTTTCCTTTTTTTAAAATAATACTAAATGCAAATTTAGGCTCCTTACTTCTAAAAACCAAATTATTATATTGTATAAAAATGCGTCGTTCTTCGTGTTATTTTTATCAAAATTTCTTCATTTTACAATTGAAAATACTGCAGTATTGGAGTTGGTGCGGCATACTACCAAGCCCAACTCATTTTGTTGTATATTTTAATAACTTGCCAATGGAGTAGTGATCCCCAAACCAAGCTGTGATGTGGGATGAAATTTTTGTTGTTGGAATTATTGTAGTGATTTGTGGGGTGACAATTTTTTGTGGCCAGCCTCAATAATGGTTGTTAAGAATAGGTTGAAAATGATCAAGACTAGTGAAAGCTGCTTTGCTTAATCGAAATAACTTTTGAGAATGAAATGAACATTGATTTCATCTCAAGCAGTTTTAGTATAGTACAAATTATACGTTAAATTTAAAATCAAATTCGATTTGACTTTTGAAATTAGTTTAATCAAGCAACTATTGGCTAAAGTTTACGGATATTGTCTTTTGGCCTTTAGCGGAAAGGTATGTTGTCAAACTTTGTTATGAGAAACATCTCGCGTTGTCTTCGCAACTTTATATCCAAATCACAAAACTCAATACTGAAATGCCTCAATTTTATTATTATTATTATTATTATTATTATTATTATTATTATTATTATTATTATATTCTTAAAAATATCTTTCTGCAACTCCAAAATGCAAATAACGGTGATGTTTATAGATTTTTGAAAATGTTCAGTTTTTTCAATGGCATCATTATTTATATAACTAACAAAATTGATAGAATACAGTAAAAGAAGCTGTTATATTGCAACAGGTTTCAATTCATCAAGAATGGGACTTGCAAATTTTAAACAACCAATTTGCATCAATTCTGCGAAAACCCTGCCCATCCAAAAATTTTTGTTGCCCCCTCCCAATTTTTGTTCTGGTTATAATAAATTACTATATGGAAATTTCCCATAAAGTAAGCTGTTATTAAATAATATTTTATTGCTTGGTGAATGTGTTATATAAATTATATTGTTCTGGGAGATCTTTTTCGTAATGTGGAGTGATTTTATAATAGCTTCGAAGAAAGATTGAGCCGATTGTTATTGGAATAAAAAATTTTCAATGAATCAGCAAAAGATTTGAAATTTCCAAAATTTTATATTATTAGTATAAATCACAGACTCCTAAAAACAGCTTTTCTGCACATGGCTATGGTGAAGATAGCGATTAATTTGAAAAATTCTATTATATTTTGATGTTACATATTAAAATATGCATAAAATTTCCAGTGTCTATAAATGCTTTTTATTGAAATATTTGAGTGTTGTCAAAAATTTCATTGTGAAGATTTGGGGGCAAAATTATATTCTAGTGATGTGGTGTGGGATTTGCGGTGTGCCATGGAGATATTTCTTGTGATGCGGATTGTGTCTCAAAAAATGTCGACACAAGGCAAGCCTGATATTTTATTACACTATTTGCTGCTCTTTGACGAATTGCTTTTTAGTAATCCGCGGATCAATGAAAATACCTTGTATCGATCCATAAGAATTATAGGGATCTAGAATAGATCTGGATCCAAAAAATCGATGCATGGACAAGTATAGGTGAGTGCCTAAAAATTGAATATGGAAACCGGAATTGTAGAAAATGTCTAGGTTTTTTTAGGGTTCGTTTATTATGCAATTTGCATAATTCATGTAACATTGCAATAGAAGTCCCACGTACACATTTTGCTAAACACAATGTTATTACATTACCTTTTCAAACTAATGTTGTACGAAAAATATATTTCCATTCGGTTTTTACGTTAGAACATCAAAAACTGTACTTCCATTGTACAGGACTTTCAAGTTCTTTTAGAAATTTGCCAAGTACTGTATGGAAAGAATCTTTTCATTGTGCACATTTCATTTTTTATTTACTTATTAAGATTTTACAGTAAAAGACTGAAAAGATGTTAATCTCATCACAAGTTTACAATGCTTTGAGACAACGGAGCACATCAATTACAGGAACAGTAAAGCTTCCAGGTACAAATGCTATTTAAATCGAAATATGCCCAGAACTAGCTCCAATAGAATTCTATCAAACGATATTTTATCCCAATCGGTTCGAAAAATTTCATACTTGAAGAAGTCTATTAACAGATTTTGGAACCCTATCAAATAATTAATGTTGGAATGAGCGAGATTAATAGCAGGCAATCGTAGTTTGAGGGCTTCATTTCTTCTGGTCGGATCAAAAGTACGTAGGAGACTATAATCTACATTGAATCTGTTATTGATTATCTTACTTAACATTACCAAGTCAAACAGATCGAAATAAAGATTTAAGGGAAGGATGTTGAGTGTTTGTAGCTGAATAGATATTCTTAATCAGTATCACAAATCCAAAGAACTGCTTATCTCTGTAATTCTTCAAGTTTTTCATACCAGTTCTTGAAGATCACCAAGCACTACTACAATAATAGAGAATGGAAAGTATTAAGGTTTTATGAATATTTAAATTTGATAACTGTGGAAGTGATGCTGAAGTGCTTCTTCTGATCATTACAAGTACCCATGATGCTTTCAATGTGAGCATTCCACGAAAGATTTCCGTATATTATCAAATAAAGAACTTTTTCCGATTCTACCCTTGGAATTACCTGGTTATTGATGCATATCGAAGTATTTTCCCCTTTAAAGTGATAGCTGAACAGCACAGTTGATGACATATATCAACATTTAACGATTTTTTTGCTATGCCCCTGGAATTTTGAATCTAGTAATGAGGTAATTCGCAGTGCATATGAACTAATGATAAAGGTTTAGGGTGGTCTGGAAAAAGAAACATTTTGCAACTGATGTCATCCGGGAGATATATAACATATATTAGAAACAAAATTGGATCGAGAAATGATCCTTGAGGGACTGTATACACATGTACATTTGTGTTCACGTTTGCACGTTTCACAATTTTGTTTATTTGCAAGTGACATTGAATGCAACCGTTTGTATCATATCAATATTAGTTCTAAAGAGATTGAAGTTTCACATTTTCATATTAGAATTCTTAGCCTATATATTGCCTTAAATTAATATGACTATGTAAAAAATATCGGGAATAAAAGTTTTTTTGGACACGTATAGTCAACAGAAAAGATCTAAATCTGTGGTTTTCAAGCGGCTTCCATGGAATTTTACTGGGGGTCCACACAGACACAAAATAGCAAATTAAGATACAGCAGTGACATTTTGGTGGCCCATAGGGCAATTCTAATTCAGAATTCAGCTTTGGTGTCTTTTCATGTAAAAAATCTTTGCACAATTTTGTTGTGTATAATCTTTATTAGTTGTGTGGATTCCATCTAAAAAAAATTAGAGGAAAGAGGTCCATGGGCAAAAAAGGGTTGAGAACCACTAATCTAAATGAAACGTCTGTTCTGATAAGCAATGGGAAAATTTCTGTAAGAAAACATGAGCTGTTGTTGTGGCAGTTTCTAGAAAATCCCTTAGGAACGCCCCAATTTTTCTATTACTTGTTAGGGTGAATATGGAGTAACTTATCTGTCTATGCTCTTCAAAACCTTATCAGCCTCATTTTCAAATACTTAAATTTTCAGGATTGTTGGATGTTTTTAATACTTACTAATTTTGCTTGAATGAAATTTAATTATGAAGTACCAGGGCAGAATTCGGACAAAACACAAAGGATAAACAAACATTTTGAAGAAAAATATAAACCTTAACTTTATAATTTATGTAAAACACATGATGCGAAAAAAATTGCATATGAAAATATTTAAATAGCAAAAATAGCTAAATTCTCAAAAATTTGTTAAAATAATAATTCTAAAAGACTGTTGAAATGCTTATTTCCTTCAAGGATTTCCCTTAAAGCTTAGTTCCATTCACTAGTGTTTTCCTTAAAAATAGAAAACAGCACTTCTCCCTTAATAGTAAAAAATCTAATATTAAGCCAACTTTTCTTGGTGTTCCTCAGGACACAATCTTGGGACCAATACTTTCCTCATTAAGAAACTTCCTTATGGCTCCCTGAGATTGTCTCATTCTTCCTCAGGTGACGCATGTCATTATTGTTTGGGGAAGGGCAAATAGACTATGTATCCTTGATAAAATCCAAAAAGTTTCATAAATTTTCATATCATTTCTAAGTTTACTTCCTGTTCAGAAATTGTCGTTTTTATGAGACGCAGCACTCTACAACAAAATATCCAAGTCTACTGATTATTCTCTAAAAAAATCATCCCCACGCGCGAAAATTACGTAACTAGGAACAGATCTACAAGCTTCCCAAACATTTTAAATATATTTCAAGACAGATATCTTAAATTTTTAGTTTGTCTATCTGTAAGTGAGATGTAATTTTCTGATTTATTTTATTAAATTCTAATTCTAATTCCAATACTTCAAAATTTAACTTAAAATGTTTTCATTGAAAACTCTTTTTGATCTGCTTGACATGATATTACCTAAGGGATGTTAGTTAATGGATAGAAAGATATATGTTTTTGCGGAAAATTATCATGTTTGGACAATTAATGAAATGTTAATAAAAACAAATAAAAATTACAATTAACTAATCAGATATTCATCCTTGTAAAAGAGTCTTATCTCAAAGAAATATTCAGGGTTGCATATGGAAATGGAAATTTTTGCATTCCACTTAATTTCCAGATTATCGAAATGGAAATTGAATGGAAATGGAAATATAGTGGAAATTTGTGGATATAAAAATTCAAAGAACACTGAAAAAACATTCTCAACAATATAGAAAATGTTAAAACCACTAAATGTGGTTAAGGAAAAATAAATGTTTTAAGAAAAATGTTTAAAAATAACCAAAATAAGTTTGAATCATATACAAAATACAAAGAGACTTGTCCAAACTATCAGGCTCCTTACTCTTAAAAAGTTCTTTTATTTGCGTAATCTCTGCAAGAACAAGAGAATTTAAAAGAACGCATGACAAATAAAAATCTAAAATTTGTTAATGTAAACCATATTGAATAAATATTTGCTTCAACACACTGTTACAGCTGAAGCAGTTCTAGCTTCCATGCCTAAATTAGTGTTCTGCGGCAAAGTAATTTTCTCAGTTAGCCGTAGCCGGTAGTGCAAAATCAATTTTGTACTTAGAGGGCCATTGGCCGTAAGGCTTTGGACGTAGCTGACCATTGGCTTTAAGGCTTTAGCTGTAGCCGGCCGTTAGCCGTGATTTTTTTGACGTCGGTGCTTTTTACTACTAAAAACAACAATAAAAATAATTATCATGTAAACAAACTGTTCATCATAATGATAGAAAAATGCTTAAGCGAGCAAATAATACAAGGTAGTTAATAAGGACTGCGCTGAGCCGTTACTTTCATCGGTAATATAGTTGGCTGCAAAAAAAATGAGACTGAACACCTATTTTTCACGCTTTGTGGAAACGTATTGAGAAGTTTTAGAGGAAAACTATAAAAATAAAAGACAACGAGAATTTTGTGAACTTTAAAATGGTCAAACAAAAAAGTTAATTAAGTAAACTGGTACTTCGTAATTATTTGAAAAAACTTACGAAACAAATTGTTTTGCTTTGCAAAGTTTCTAGTTGATTTCTTCGGAATGGGAACGCTGGAACAGCTTGAAAACGCATTTGCGACATCGCAAATTTCTCGATCAACTTATTTTCGAAAGCTGAAAAAAATTCGACAAGGAGAATCTCTCAAAAGAAGAAAAGGAAGTGGACGCCCTCGAAAAATTATTGGAAAATTCATTCAGAAAACAGTCGCAATTGCTCTAAAAAATCCCTATATTTCTGGGAAAAAAAATGCAAACCGACTTCAAACTGAAGCCGACATGTCTGTGCATGAAACCACAGTTCAGAGAACACTGAAAAAAAGTGAAAAAAGGCATATTACTTTTGAACTACTGAACGTAACAACTCAAGAAAGGTACGATTTTAAAGATAAATTAAAGGACTATAAGTAAAAAGCATCAAAGTCTAATTTGTTTTCCTCCTGTAGAAATAACTTCATTCAAACGACCTGCAACTGATTTCATTAAATTGCACTTCATTTCAGATGTCAAAATGTGTTGACTTTCTTG
>CABFPE010000091.1:226690-242335 GCA_900660155.1 Hofstenia miamia
ATTTTTTCTTTTAAATCGGATATATTTTTCGGATTTTTCTTCTCAACGTCATTTTTCAATATCTGCCACACGTTTTCGATTGGAGAAAGATCAGCAGAACTTGGTGGCCATTGCAAAAACTGGATATTATTTTCAGAAAACCAATTTTTTGTCTTTGCTGACGTGTGCGGGGTTGCTCCGTCCTGTTGGAGTATCCATCCATCATCATATAAAGCATCAGCATAAGGCATACATTCAGCTATAATTTGGCAATATCTTTGACTGTCGATTGTGGCTTTTCCGGTTTAAATTTTCAAATAAAACCCACGATAGGAAAGGGCTCCCCAAACCATAATTTTTTGGTCGAACTTTGGAACCGCTTTTGTTGGTCTTGGATATTTCTTTTACGACCACACTTGTACTTTGTTTCTGTGTAGTTGAAATACGCACTCATCAGTTATCCAAACATCTTCAAAAGTGTAGTCTTTCCAATCTTTCACAAAATTTAATCTTTTTTCTTGATGTTCTTTTGTAATCAGAAGTCGATTTTGTCTCATTTTTTTTTGCAGCCAACTATATTGTTTCCTCATCAAATAAACAGGCTTTCACATTACATCTATTTTGGGTTTCTGTAGTAACATGTAAATGTCTGATAATGTAGGCAAATTGTGAACATAGTGCGACCGTCCGCAATAATTCAGACTCCTTACATGCATTAATAATCAAACAGAAATCATTAGAACCTTTCTGAAATGAATTTTAGTAGGTATTTTGGTCGCAAATCAAAATCTTTGCCTGTAGCCGACTGTTGGACGGGGCTAAGGCCAGCTAACGGATCATTGGTGGCAGCGAGCATGGCAGCAGAACACAAGCCTAAGTATGAAAATTGTTGTGGATGGTTCGAAAAATTCTAAAACTGCGCCCAGTCCAATTTGCGACATCCAATAACCAATATATCAGTACATTTCTTTGGTGTGTAGTAGCAACCCAAAAATATAATATATATATATATATATACAGAAAGTTACTGCATGAATTTTGCCAT
This sequence comes from Hofstenia miamia, assembly GCA_900660155.1. Taxonomy (NCBI): domain Eukaryota; kingdom Metazoa; phylum Xenacoelomorpha; order Acoela; family Hofsteniidae; genus Hofstenia; species Hofstenia miamia. The sequence continues at coordinate 227,715 of CABFPE010000091.1, forward strand.
ATATCGTGGCAATACATCTAGAACTTTAAATTATCTAATTTTATTTTCTAAAAGTGTACATTTATTGTGAACAAGTCTGGAAATGAAATTTACAGAAATACTTTGAAATACCCTTGCCTAAGGTCAGGTTCAAATGCATTCCAAAATTCTATTATGTGTGCCTTAGCAGCTCCAATAAATAATATCATCTATTAACATTGAATTGGAATATTGGTTCATTTATAGTCAGCTTAGTCAACCATTAGTAGGGATTATGGAGGACCTCACGCTCCCAAAATTTTATGAGGCTGGGCTGGTACACCACTACGGCAAAACCAAAATAAACTACGTGGGACTAGGACGAGTGAAATATTTGTCCTGCAGAACCATGAGCACTAGTTTTAAGAGGTATGGAAAGAGCTGGAAATTTATGGAAAATTATGGGAATTTTTTTAAAATAGTTATGGAAATGGAATGAACATTGAAGACAATTTCATTTCCATATGTAAGCCTGGAAATATTACAAAATATAAAACTCGCAAACGTTGGTTATGATCTATTAATATTTACTATTTAATAAAATGATTATGACCCTATTTGCTATAAGTAGAACGAATTTAACTTAAACCTTACTCAAGTCAAATAACACGCTGACCGTGTTAATTCAATCCATTCTTGTATGGTTTCAAATAATTCTTTACAATGCTGGCATTATTGAACACCGTTCAAAAGAAATTTACCGTACATCTAAGAAAGACATTCTGCTTTGTAATTATTCTAATTGGCTTTGATATATAACTGGTCAAAAACGTGCTAAGCAGCAAGTTTCTCGCTTTCTGAAACATATTGCAGCCATTCGAAATAAACAATATCTAAATTGCAAACGTTAGTTTACGAGGACAGTGATCTTGTATTCAACCGAATTGTTGATCGTAATATAATGAAATGAAAACCGCACAGTAAATATGGTTTTAAGTTATTTACTAATACATTACATTTAAATTGGTTATTCATTCATAAAATTACGTATCTTAATACAAATTCATTTGGACCTTAATTTAGAAAAAGTAATTTTGATTGCTAAATGGGTGGTATTTAAAATTGCAAATTAATAAATTGAGCATTGTAACAGTGGATAGAATCATTCCCTACAAAGGTGGAAACGATACATGTAATTGTAGAGTATTCGTATGCAGTTCTGTATAGAAATTGAAAGACAGAAGTTTCTTTAGGCTAATTCCATAAAATTGTGAATTATGGGAAAAATTTTTTGCAAAGAAAGTGAGTTTTTTTAGTAAGAAAATTTTTTTTTAAGTTTCCACACAATTGCCAGATATTGAGATAGTGGATTTTTGTGTCAGTGCTGGTATTTGTGACAACATCAGCCCTTACAAGCGTTCATTATACAATTATTTCTTGTAATGTGATTTATTTTTTTGATATTATATAATTTGTACAAATTGTTCAATGTAAATATATTTATTTATTTATATTATTGAAATACTAGAAATATCACTAAGATAAAATTTTCAAAAAAGGGATGATCTTACCATATGTCTCTTTTGATTGTGAAAAAATTAATTTTCGCATTTCCAATAAGTCAGTGTAGCCACTACACTTGTGATTAGATTTATTAATATGTGTATTTTTTTTGCTTATTTTTTTATAATTTGATCTGTGACGCGTTACGTTAGATAGAAATGAGCTTTTTCCAAGCGAAATTGAATTTTCAAATTTGATTTGTGTTTTAACGTTTTCCTTTTTAATAAATGTTGTATCAGATTAATCTGCGAAAGTATTCCGAATTTTTTTCAATTGACAGAAATTTCCTAAAATGAATATTGAATTGTTTTTGTAGGAAAATGAAATGTGAATTCATTACAAAACTTTGAAATTGCACACCATTTATTATACTGTATTGACAAGAAGAGCACTTGGTGGGGAATTTAATATACAATGATGAAATGCATCATGCAAGCTGTGCTGTTACTTCTATTCCATTACATATACTAAGTAGAGGACAAAATTGTGTGGATCCATTACGTGGGATTTACCTTTAGTGGTTTCTTTGCAAAATTTAAGAATAATTGCTTAGAAACCCAAAAATTAGATGACAAAATTGTTTATGTTTATGCAACATATTGATATTATGAATTGAAAAATAATACAATATTATTCAAAGTTAAATCACTATTATTGAAATTTCTAGATAAATTTTAAAGAAATTTTTTATTTTCAATATAACACTTAAACAAATTGAATTCCTTAAGATAAATATGATTTGCATTATTAAAAGTAAAAATATGGAAGTACATGATATATAGTGAACTGTATTTAACTAAATGTAAAACTAATATGCAAAATATCAGCAGTGATGTAATATTGTTGGAAAACTAGTAAAACTGCATTCAGCATTATATTATTTTATGGTTCTTTTAAAAATTATTCCCTAAAACTAATCAAAATATAAAGTTCAATATATATTTATAATGCGCAATTTTTGGCATATCGTTGAAGAATATACTCAAGGACAATTTTCCAGTTGGCAATTTATTAAAAAATTAAAATTGTTATATTTTGGAATCTCAATGCTTAACAGCTTTGAGTTGGTAATTGATGTTTTTGGAGAATACTTGATCAACATCATCTTGATTTAATGCATTTTTGTGTACTCTGTGTAATGCAGTCATGTCTGCTTTTGATATTAGGTGATTGAAGTTTTTACAATGGACCAAAGCAATGTTATACTAAAGACCTTTACATTCATTTAATAATTATTCTTGGCAATATTTTATTATAATTTCTTAAATTATCCTTAAAGATTTTAATGAATTTTTTACTAGAGCACTTTCATGTACATATTGTACATGAGAACATTCTACGATAGAGAATCAGAACATAAAGCATTCAATAGACAACAAAAAACGTGTTGAAATTGTGAACCAGGCTCCATTAGAATACGTAATGCAGAGCGACAAGGGGTCAGAATTTTTGACCGGCAACCCGATCTGTACTACTGACAAATCATCCTACCAATGGTTCAGAAATTCAAAATTTTGACAAATAATATTGCCCTATGGATCTAATAATGCTTGATGCGTCCAAATTTGTAAATTTAATTGTGTGCGAAATTTTAAAAATTTACGTTGTATGTTGCACATTTTTAACGTCTGGCTTGTTTATAGTACAAATTTTAGATGCTAGTCTAAATTTCTTTGACAAATAATTCTGAAATATTTTAGCCACAGCATGATAATACCCGTTTGCCTCCCTGAATTAATGATGTGCAGAAATATTAAATTAGTCAAACCATAAATTTTCAATAATTATGAATTACTCTCTCGGAAAGGATATTCACGAAATTTCAATATAGATATACATTTGCACTAATTAGATCTAACTTGGTATAAAGAAAAATGAACAGACGTACTTAATGCGAACAATTACGATAACACTACATTTCTGAGCACTATGATGAACAATTTATTTCCATAATTGTTATTTGTATTTTTGTTTTTAAAAATTAGTCACTTTGACTATTTTCTTCAATTGTTCGAACTATGAGCATGTTTTAATTGATCCATTAAAAATAGCAATTTTTCACTTTGTTTCACATAGTAGCAGAAAAAGCACCGACTACTGCAAAAAAAGATGGTGTAAATGAAACAGTTGCATATTTTGTAAAGTGAATTAAAAATGTTTCTCATTGTCATTAGTATATCAATCGAAAATCAATAATACAAGTCTTAAAAATGAAACAGTTTTCTATCGCTTTTTCTTCATTTTTCTATGCATGGCCTACGGATTTTGGTAGCAACCAACTAAATGTGCAAATCTTGTCATTTATGGCACTTTGTAATCAAGCAAAACGCGTAAGAAGTAATTTGTTTACTATATAACTAAACAATTTATTCTACATTTAATTCAGGGAATTCTCAATGAACCTTTCATAAATAGTTTATACAAATTCATTCAAAGTGTAACAAGACTTAACAGTTTACTATCTGTTGATTATTTATTATAATTATGCGAAATTATGTTTTGTTTAAAGCAACTAACAAACGCATTTTCTATTCACAGTGTTTATAATGTTATTGTATTCAAATTATACGCATAATTTGAAGACCACCAGTTTTAAAAGTATTCAAACGAATTAAGGAATTCATATCTTGTAAATTATATTTCAAAATGCAAAAGGTACAAATTCACCATTTGCTGCGTAATTAATGTAATTATGTAATACAAAATCAAAATTTACAGTAACTTTACATTTGAAGGAAATCTCAACACTTTGATTATTACAGATCGGTTTTCATCAGATTTTCGAAAGCGAGAACAGTAAAATTTGTTGATTTATGTATAGCTTAGGAGTAGACAAGGATTTCAAAAAAATTCAATGAGCGCAGATATCAGAAATAAATGACTTATGAATTTTCAATTTACATTATGAACTATTAATGACACCATGAAGCTTTTACTTAGAATAATCACATAGCAAAGTAGTTTACATTAAACTTAAAGTTACAGCTTATTAGACAAAATATAGATAACGTTTTTGCAAGTTCCTAACAAAATACATGCATTTTCTTGGTATTTCATAAAATTCAATATTGTAAGACGGGGAGCGCGTTAACCGATTTCGCAAAAGACCCATTCAGCATAAGCGCTAAATACTCTTGTCTTTTCACACAGCCTCAGAGAAATAGTCGCATTTAGCTTTAAAGAACTACTTTAGTAAAATTCAGAAGTTAGTTATTTATCTTTGTTGAAAATTAAACATTGTATATCTTCAGTATTTTCCAAGATACAAATAACTGTTCAAACTTCAAAGTTTATCATAGTAATTCATTTTACAGGCTTGTCGTGGGACAGCTTTTTTCTGTTTCGTTCCCATCCCATTCTACATCCCATGGGACATCTCACGTCTCAAGTCAACCCTGTTAGATACCGATATTCAATTTATAGCACATTATCTTAATTTTTAAAGATAGCAAGCATATAAATGTGAATTTCTCAAAATAAGGTTTTAGGTTGATAAGACCATTTGATACAAAGGTGCTGAAATATTCTGAAAAAAGATGTTGAAATACAATAAAAAAGCAAGTGTTTAAAACACCGTTTCAAACGTGTTTAAAACATTACATGTTTTTTTCAGGCAACCCTGCATGAACATACATTCAGAAAGGAAATTTCAATAAAATGTCATCCCATGGGACAGGTGGGACAGCTTCTCTTATCCAATTCCTTCCCATGTCCCATGCGACATCCCATGCCCCACAACAACCCTGTCATGCTATTGCAACAATTATGTTCGAAGTCCCTGCATTCCATGCCGTTAGATTGGAATCTGTTGTCTGCTCCTCATCTCAAGAGTTACATTTTTCCCGGGGCAAGCGCTATTTTGCAAAAAAAAACTTCATCACTCCGGAGAATCTTTCGATGGAAATCAAGTAATATCTTCATTCCAAGCTAAGTAAGCAGTATCCCAACAGATCCTGTGGCAATGAGTTTCTCACTACAATTTTTGATAGCCGTTTCTTCCTTTAATGTCTTTTGACAACTTTGAATTAAACAGCAGATCAATTTCGTAAAGTGCAAAGACTTTCAGGTTGAACTTTGACCCTTGAAAGAAATTATCATCTGAAAATGAAATAAGATTGTATTATAGAATAGGGAGCTATTGTAGATATACAAAGAGCTATGTGTATCCCCCAATCGCAAAAAAATGTAGGTAAAAAGTGACATTTCTTGGCAAAATCAACCATGGCCTACTAAATGCATAATTAATAGGCCTTTTTAATCCAACATCCATTAAGTATGCCAATAGATCACAGCAGAAAATATTGATATGCAGTTTAATTGCAAGTATTGCTACAAACCCATTATGATAAGTGAAAGATAAAAAATCCTAAAAGCTATTACCTAATACACATGATAGATTTGATCTTCGGTTTTACTAAATAATATTGTGTACATGTGCATGGGCATAGCCTACATTTATACATATATACATATTAACCCTATTTTGTTTGGGTTTGGGTAAATGTACCCCACATTGAAATATTTGATTATTGTGAAAAATTGAGATGGGTCGGAGGCCCATCCAAAATTTAGTTTACGCATATTAAAAAAGTTTTAGGTCTATTCCTTTCTCCAAAAAAATTTGTTGGAGTTTGAATTTTAAAAGATTTTGTATATGTTCGTATAAATCTTCATTGGCCTTTATTTTAATTATTGTGGATTTTAAGTGAGTGTGCACATGTTTATCAGATATATTTCTGTGATCTTGATAAAAAGAAACATCGTTTTGGGCGGCTATTATTGAGCTGGTGGTAAGAGTGTACCTAAAATTACAAAAAATCCATACCTAACTCAAAAAAGTTCTGATGTCAGCAAAAAATAAGCCCAACATTGGAATGTTGATAACTTTTTGCAAAGGCTACTCGAACTGAAAATAAGGAAGAGTGTATTATTTCCTCACCCCAACCCTTTGCATATGTCAATCAGCTCAACCTAAATAGTGTTAAGCAACATGAGTTTTAGCTTTGTATTGATGTATAATTGATTCAAATTGTGGAAAAACATGGTACGAATTTCATTTTTTGAAATTATAGGATCTATTTAATCTTCACTGTTAATCTAAAATATTGCGGAAATGTGCATGCACGCAATATGCATATATAGAGATTAAGGGACATGTGTTCTAGCTTTATTTATTGTATTTATTATTATTGTCTCAAAGTGCAGGGAAAGCTTGGTAGTAACTGAGTTTTTTGAAATTATCAGCTATTATTTCTATTAGAAATATCAAAATGAATCATTTTGTTCTTTCATAATTAGGAACTAAAGCAATTCAGATACATTTTCTAATTAAAAACGCAGAAATGATGACCATGAAGCAAACAGAAGGTCAAATAGCATTGTTTCTCTAATGAGAATTGAGAGAGTGACTTTACTTTGTCAACCATAATTTCAAGTAAGATAACTTTAAATTGAAAGTTAGAATAAATCGTTTGAGAAAAAAAACGCACAATGTTTCAACTGCACCTTCGCACTTCATATTTGAAGGGCTTTGTCAATTTAAAATTTGCAAAATAATTAGCATGTTCTTATACTGTAAGTAATTTCATTCAAAGAATCAGTGATGCTGAAACTTCTTGAAAAGTTTCACAAAACGTATAGAATTTTTCAAAATTTGGATCTGTAATGATGTTATTAACAGCATTGAGTTAGGATATTTTGGAAAACAATTGCCTTGTATCATGTTTGCATGTAATTTGCGTGTAGAAGTGTACAAATGAATCAGTAGAACTATAACTAAGCAGCACAGATTTTGGTGAGTGCTTTGAAAGTGAGGTATGACCGACTTGAGCAAGCGAGGGTGAATTTGCATCCCCATTTCTCACGTTCCTGAAAGTATGTGAACACAAAAAACGAAATGTTGTGCAAGGTTCTTGATAAAATAATGCATCATATATTATAAAAAATCTAATTATTTGAAAAAATTCGCTAATTTCAAAGCAAACTCAAATTTGAAAATTTTCCGATAATTAAAAATAATTAATCTAAATGTCATTTGATAAAGGCAAAGATAAACTAAAAATAAAAATAAACTACTGACGGATTTCAAACTTTAGTTACTAATAACTGTCCTTCAGAAATGCAGTTACATTTTAATAATTTAAGAAATTTGAATAAATAATTTTACGTCAACTAAGACCTTTTAAGCAACTTACAAAATAGCAATATTTAAGAAATTATGATTTTAATGTTTTTTTGATGTAAAAAATGTAAAATTGTTGTAGGGTGGTATTTTATATTTAATAATCTATTTATAAATTATTAATTCCAAAATATGAGAATAGTGTTTATATGAACATTTGTGGCATATATCATTTTGTAGGAATATAGTATATACAAAAGTTTGAAAAAATTTTTTACATTGCTTTTCCTGTGCTGACAGTTCTGCAAGTAGATTTGTGTAACTAGCTCATGTTAATCAATGTATTTGTATTTGCCAATTACTTTGAAAAATTTAAAATTGTCATTTTTAGACTGATTTTATCTTTTAATGCTGAAGTTAAGCTACTGCTTAGATGTTTGCATAGAAATTAATACTTAGACAAACCTGATGAGCAACAACAAATAGTCAGGTCTTGTTATATTCTTTGTAGCTTAGCTTTTGATATGAAATTTTACCAAAAATTTCAAATTTTTGTCAACCAAATTTGTCTCTCAAACTTTGCATTTTAATACATCGGCTTACCCCTAAAGAATACCTAAGACCTAAGATTTTTAAAATGATATCCTGAAATATATAACAATTGCAGAAGATTTTTTAACATCATTTTTGAGGACAACAATATTATTTTATTGTAAAGCATACATAACTCTAAAGCCAAGGAACCTTCTTTCAACTTCGGCAGCGCTAATGCAATTTTATAGGACTCTAGAAGCTTTGAAAACAGAAACGGTTATTAATACAATTGCATCTGGGATATGAAAGGAATGGTGATGAGTAAAAAGTACAGGTAGTAGGTTTCAAATTTTGTCGAGTGCTTGTCAATCACAAGACCTACATTCGTATTCTTATTTTTTCATCTCTTGTAAGGTAGCATTAACTATTCATTTTGGAATTATCATTTCAAGCAGATTCATGTTTACTTAAACAATACAGGTTTTTGTTTGATGCCAGCCTATAATGATGAACAGTTTACTATTAGCGTAATTTACATACCTAAGTACAGTGGGTGCGGAACGAATTTTGTTGAGAGAGGACAACCTACAATTATTAACCTACCTAATTATCAGCTAAGAGAACTTTGACTGATTAAATAATGAAATTTAGAGAGGTTTTTTCTCAAAAGTTAATTGATTTGAATCAGACAAAGAAATAGTGGAAGATTCTATAAAGCAGCAGTAGCTTCTGTGTTGAAGGTGGGGAATTCAATATTTGAATTGCAGTCATTGAAATCAATTTTAGTAAAATATTTCGATTTGTTGAGGTTACGTAAAATTTAGTTATTTCTGTTAATGTGATCACCTGGTCTAGGAAAAACATTGTTCTTAAATTTTAAAGAGCACTCTCTAAATTTCTGCTACCACAAAACCAAATTAGTTCGAAGTAATTCTATTTCTATCTATGAATCTGAATGATTCCTAAATGTTATATTTGGCATAACCCACAACATATAACTTCCTTAAATATTGAATATTTTAACTTAATTTTAAATTCATTTGCATGAATCACTTGAAATACCATATAGGTAGTAGAATATTCTGATGAGTGCACCAGTGTCCGTTAGCTAATCTTTGATTAAATCGCATTATAATAAGCTTTTTTGCAAACTAATGACAGTTCAGTGGAATTTGGGAAAGACTAAAAAATCTTTTCCCTGAAACTCAAGTAGAGAACAACTGAAATGTCTAGACAATCCCGTGTTTACTACTATATTATTTCCTTCATACAAAAGAAGGAATGCTTGTGCTACAGAACATTTTAAAAATGCTACCTGAAATGTTTAGTAAGAACTGTAAATCGTGCATATTGGTTGCGAATACAAATGACAGAAGCAGGGGAAGGACTGTACAAAGTCCTTCGTACCTAACCTCAAGCCATGAATTTAGCAACAACTATAGGCAATTGATTAAGCCTTGAGCTGCCTCATTTCTTCTCCACAAATGCATTACGTTGGAATTATAAATTCTTTCCTGCCTTTGCATCTATGTGTGAATATAACATAACTAATAAAAATTTCTCCATAATTGCCAGTGGATTTCTGTTATCCTGAACTTCCTTTATAAATTTTCGATAGCCTAAGTTAATTAATAATTATTTTTCAACATTATTAATGACCATTTTCATGAAACGAATACTTAATGTTTTCTAAAACAAATACATTGAACAACCAATTTGAATAAATTATCATTTAGTCATTTTTTAGCAATTTCTTGCATTCCAAGTAATAAGCCCATTGCATTCTTAACCATTCGTGCGTCTCGCTCATACTGATGGACTTCTTCGATGTAGTTCCCACTCTGCTTTCACACTCGGCAGTATTCTGAAGCATCACAATAGTTCTTTTTAAATCAACAATCATCTTATTTTGCATTAGAATATAGTTCTTCGCCAAGAGTAAGGTCGCAATTTTCGAAAGCTTACGAACAGACGGATTGTGTGCGTAGGGAATGACTGTGCGCAGTTGGTCCAAAGCATCATTAAGGTCATGCATTCTTTGTCGTTCACGTGCATTTACAGTCAGACGTTGATCCTTTTTATTAAGATTTGAGTTTGAGTTCATCTAAATATTTACTTATTCAAAGTAAGGTAACAATATAAATATTTGCAGAACAACTGCAAGTTATGATTTCAGTTTAGGTACGTCTTAGAAGCAATAATAGAATTGTTATCCTTAGACTGCCTATGTCCCTTATAAAGGACAAACTGTTTTCCAAGTTTTCAAACAATTTTCTCCAAGAATATTATGGAATTTGAAAATCATGCGATGTAGCACAAATATTAGTGTTGCAACTTTGAACAAAAGTGCTGAAATACTTGAAAAGATTCATGATTGTTCATTAAAATTTTTAATTTTTTAAAAAAGTTTTAGATTCTCACCATTACTAATGTTCAAGTAATCAGGCGGTCGAAATTCTATGGGAGAAATACCTAGCCTCAACTATTTTGTTTTCTATAAATGACTACCCACGTACCATGCGCAAACGCAACAGTCGTCGCGCGGTAAGAAACCATTCTCTATCCAGTGATGCTTACAAATTTTAAATAGCTTTGCTACTTTGAGATTATGAGTGAACAAATAAAATATTTTCAAAGATTTCTGCGCAGCTTAAGAATAAATACAATTTACTTATAATTGTAGAGGTAATGTATAAATTGAAATAGAGGTGTATATGTTGGATACACTTCTAACTGCAGGTATTCAGTTGAATATAATATATTACATCTTTAAATGGTAAAGAGCAAATGAACTCAGCGAAAGATAACTGCTTACGGCCAATTGACACAGATTAAGAGATTGAGGCGTTCTCTATTCGTTAATAAACTCCAAGCTGTGAATGAATATCTGATAATGTACGTTTCCGTTACCAAATTGCACAGAAGATTATTTTTATGTATGCATTTCCTAAATATCTCACTCTCAGAGCCATTTCTTCATAATCCTTTGTTAATTATAAGATTACGAATTTGCATCAAAATGAGATTTAGTTTTCAGTTAATATTAGTAACTCAAGGTATTTTTAAAATAATAAATTTAATAATAAAGTTTTAAAATAAATTGAACGTACAGTAGACAAGAACTTTAAGCCCCATAAATGTTATTTAAGCATAAATATGTAAATTTCCATCGCTTAATTTGCAATTTAACGATTTGCTTTTTATGTGAAATTTAAAATTTTGTTTGTTACTGATTTAGGGATTTGTATGAAAATGAAGAACTGATTTTATGCAAACGGCCAAGATGGAATATTTTTGTTCATAATAATACAATAATTTTCTCATAAGAAATCATTTTGGAAGGCAGAAATTTGACACTTTTCGGACGACGTTGTGATGATTTGAAATGTCTGAACTCTATTGCATACATGCTTAAGGCTCCTATTGCCGTAACATAAACAATGAAATTGATTGCATAATAAATTAGGAAATAAATAAATGCAAACATAAATAAACAAGCTTAATTTAGTTTCTCATTTATAGCTGTACACCTTTTCACACTAAAGAGATTTGCTTTTTATGTGAAATTTAAAATTTTGTTTGTTACTGATTTAGGGATTTGTATGAAAATGAAGAACTGATTTTATGCAAACGGCCAAGATGGAATATTTTTGTTCATAATAATACAATAATTTTCTCATAAGAAATCATTTTGGAAGGCAGAAATTTGACACTTTTCGGACGACGTTGTGATGATTTGAAATGTCTGAACTCTATTGCATACATGCTTAAGCGCTCCTATTGCCGTAACATAAACAATGAAATTGATTGCATAATAAATTAGGAAATAAATAAATGCAAACATAAATAAACAAGCTTAATTTAGTTTCTCATTTATAGCTGTACACCTTTTCACACTAAAGAGATTTGCTTTTTATGTGAAATTTAAAATTTTGTTTGTTACTGATTTAGGGATTTGTATGAAAATGAAGAACTGATTTTATGCAAACGGCCAAGATGGAATATTTTTGTTCATAATAATACAATAATTTTCTCATAAGAAATCATTTTGGAAGGCAGAAATTTGACACTTTTCGGACGACGTTGTGATGATTTGAAATGTCTGAACTCTATTGCATACATGCTTAAGCGCTCCTATTGCCGTAACATAAACAATGAAATTGATTGCATAATAAATTAGGAAATAAATAAATGCAAACATAAATAAACAAGCTTAATTTAGTTTCTCATTTATAGCTGTACACCTTTTCACACTAAAGAGGTTGAATTTCCCACAAAAAATTCATTTTCGTACAAGAGAGATTCAATTTCGTACACTTGTTTACACTGTCTATATTCCATTTTTTACAATTTTTTGAGTAATATAATAGTTTATTTTAGACATCCAAAGAAGTTCCAAGTTATATTTCAAATACTATGCTTTTTCTGACCTGCTAGCTTAACTAGCCTTGGAATACGGATAGAAACTCATTTTCCAAGTAATGCAAACCCATTGTTTTCGTTTTATGTTGTTTAATTTCATCATTCAGTGCATTCCATACCATCCAGAGACGAAAAAGAGCCAAGTCGACCAATGCAGTTTGTAGAAAGTTGATAAACACTAGGCAAACACTACTAAAGTGGAGCAGTAGAATATTATACTTCTGGTAATATGGGAGAGATTTGAGCATGGCATAGTGGGGCAGGGCAAAGCGCCTGTGCCAGAGATGGACATGAGTAAAAATATTATGCTCAATCTCGGGCCGGCCCATGAAACTTTATATTGCAATGTGGTGAAAAATTGTATTTACAATTTGAAAATTTTCATTAGTATCGTTTACTTTTCAAAACTCTACAGGAATTTTTTCAATTTCAGTGTGCCTAGGTTTATAATAAATTTCCAACCAAGGTGTACACCTTGTTTCCAACATACGTAACTTTGGCCTAGTCTGAAAAATTTAAGAAATTAGTTTCGCTTCATTAAGTTTTTAAGCATCACCATTTTTTATGTAGAAAACGGTTGTGATGTATTGAAGCTTAGAACGCCTTTTATTTTGCCACATTGTCACCACAAATACAGTTTTGTTGTTTTTTTATTAAACTAAAACGGTCTAAAAATTCTTAAATTTTTTCATAATAATAATTTTTATTATTATAATTAATGGAAATAGTTACAAAATACTGTATTTCAAATTATTTTTTTTGAAGCTTTTTAAAACGTTTATATAAATCTCGAACTAATAAAAATATCCCAAATCTGAAAGCATGGCACGATAAAGGAGATTCTTCTCATTTATTTCTGTTCCTAAATCGAAAATGGTTATTGTCCCATTAAGAAGTTGACATGTTGTATCTAAAATCCTAACTGAATTATTGCAAATTATTGCTAAATTAATGTAAAAATGGTAGTAATGGTCTACAAAGATTTCAAAAACCGCTTCATAGTCAATATTACTGGTTGTTAAGAAATGATTGGAGTAGATTTTTGCTGTTTGTTACGAGCTAAAGGAAAATACTCAAAGAAAAGCAAATGAAAGGGAATTTTCTATATTTCGTTTCGTTTATAAATTTAATGCATGAAATACAAAAGCTAACTTACCTAATTTAGCAATAATTAAGTCTCTTAGGACGACTTCCTTTACTTAATTAAGCCTAGAAACCCAATTAACTATGTGAAGGAACAAAAAATGTTTTCAAACAGATTTGTGTAAAGTGTAATATAAAATCATAACTTTATTTATAAAGTTATATAGGGTTTAAATAATGTAAATCACAAATAGGCTTTGCTGTAGCCATTAAATTACCACCATTATAATATCCCCAATGATATTCTCTAAATCGTCAAACATTATTTCTGTGAATGTAAAACATAAAATAGCATTATAAACATTTTACGTCTTAGTACAATAAAATATAATTGAAATATTTGGTCTTAATGACATTTTCGAAAAATCTGGATACATACATTCTTAGCACTAAGCAGTCTAGTACCAGGTATTTACTCAGCGACGTGCCGGGTCAACAAGGTCCAATAATAAATACGTTTCTAAACTTTTCCACTTAAAATATGAGCGTAACATATCAGCTTAACACATAGTATAGTCAACTCCGCAATGCACTAAGATTACAAGGAATGTATAGGTAAAATTGTAGATCTCCTTTTGCGTTTTTGCGTTTGCGAATTTTACAACTTGTCTAAAGCAGCACTCTGTTTCATGTTAATTTCAATATCAATATCACTTCTTACAAATATTAAAAGTTATGTCTAAAATAGAACCGATAACTAGTGTTGATAAACACTAGAGAATTCTTCTATGCCTATATTTGTTAAATTTTTAAATATAGAGTTATACCATTTTAATAAAAACAACTATTTTTCAACTTGTGACATCATCGAGTTCAAAACCTGACATAAACGTTCAATTCAAATGGTTAATATATATATATATATATATATATATATATC